>JAJNMT010000212.1:0-29379 GCA_025685495.1 Huntiella abstrusa | reverse complement strand
TCATGTGAATAAGTGAGGTCGAGATTAAGGACTGAGCTTTCCTTTGGCACAGAAGGATCCCAGAAAACCAGATGTTTGCCAGTGTACATTACTTATTTTAATTGTTACCTTTTGCCACTCAAGTATACATATGTACGTTGTTTTGTTTTCTTCGAGGATCAATATGTATGAATGTTTCAAACACAAGGAAAATTTGATGTTGACGAGTTGTACTGTTTTGGGGTAAAGTTGGAGCACAGAGCAAAGCGGCCAAGGCGCCTAAGTTTGGGCTTTGAAGAGGCCTGACAGGTGACCTGGCAGATGACTGGATAGACAAGAGAGGGTTATAAAAGCAAAGCATGATGTTTGTTTGATGACTAAATGGAATGGAATGTTTCTGATCCCAGAAAACAAGAGGCCTTCCAGAAGGAACAAGGGGCTCTCAAGATATGATTGGCGGGGTAGGCGAGGTAGCAGGCGATTTGCGGATGCAGATGGTATTGGGCTTTGGTAGAAAAAAAGCCTAAAGTAAGCCCGCTGCGATGATGTCAGGGTTGCCGAGGCGTTACTGGCCGCGAGCTTAGAGGTAACTGGCGGTAGGCGGGTGACCCAAGTGTGGATTCCATCCAGGCGTTGGATGCCTCGGCCTGGTATAGATTGCTTATTAACCCCAACTGTTTGGAAGCGAGTTATAGAGGCGAACGTAGTTGTGAATAAAAAGGAAGCTGGCGAGACTGATCCACCATGGCAAATCTGTTGTTGAGGCCCACTCCAGCTTTATATGTAAAAGCATTGATTCTGTCATCCTCAAAACTCCCTGCCTCTTCAATTTTCTTCTCCTTAAACCAGTGTCTACAATTTTGCCTCATTGCTGCCCCCCCTCGCCCCGCCCTACTTCCTTTTCTTGATATACCCCAGTCGCAAAAAGCACGGGAAAGCTGCGCCTGGCCAAAAGGGAAAGAGTTGGAAACACGAAAACATTGTCCAAAGGAGTAACAGCCTGACATAACGCAAAGTCTTGGTGATTGATTACCAAGCATACCGGAGCCAATAGAGCCGCGATTCACGACTTCACATCACCATTGACGATTACGACTACGGACGAACGAAAAACCACGATTTACGTGAGATTACGGTACACGAGACGCAACTTGACGCCCGATTTTAATACGATTCACACGGCCGGACTATAGAAAATACACAATGTCTTTTGGTGGCGCTGAGTGCTCCGCGGGAGCTAACCCACTTAACCAGTTCCAGAAGCACGTACAGGGCGATACCTCGTTGCAAAATGACCGGTTAGCGAACCGCGGGCCCGCCATGGCCGGCCAGGGCTTCCGGAGTGCGGGAGCGGCGGGCCCGGCGCAGGATGAGGTGAGTTGGATATATGGCCGAGTTTCGGTAGCGAAAACAAGGGATGTGCATTTAGTTCGGTCGACTAACCGTAGATCTGGTTCATGCGCTATTAGATGGTTAATGGGTTCCTCAACCAGCAGCCGGGTATGGCATCATCGCTGCCGATGCCCGGCGCCATGCTCCAGTTCAACCCGGCACACATGCAGCCTATGAACGCGCCGGCACCGATGGCTATGGCTCCCCAACAGGCCCCCGCCGCGTTCAGCGCAGCCGACTTTGCTGCGTTCAGCCAACAAAACGCTACCCCGATAGCACAGCAGACTTCCGGCCCGGGGTCCCTGCTCGGCACCACGCCTCCCGCAATGATGATGACGTCACCGATGGCCATGGGCGGTATGCCAATGGGCATGATGGGTCAGATGGGTCAGATGGGCCAGATGCCCATGCACTCTATGATGCCCATGATAGCGCAACAACCCATGATGCAGCACCACGCCATGGCAGCGCAGCAGCCGGCAACGACTGCGGCCGAGCCGGCGGTCGACGTCAAGGGCAAGGGGAAGGAAACCATGATTGGCGAGGACCAGTGGAACGACATGTTTGATGCGGTGGACACGATTTCCCGGCACATGCAGGAGCGCGAGGAAAGCGAGCGCGAACTCGAGGAACTAGACAGAGGTGAGCAGCACTCCGGTGAGGCCGAGACCAACTACGGCGACTTCGAATCCATTTGGCGAGGAATCCAGGCTGAAAAAGACGCAGCGGCGGAACGCCTGCGCGAGACGATTGACGCTCGTACGCGCGAGGCGTCCGATGCGCGGTTAGCAGATGATGAAAAGGCTGGCTATGGCGATTTCGTTGACTTCGGGGGCGATTGGAGCCACTATGCCATGGGCGACCCCGCCGTCGAAGAGTACATGTTTGAGCAGGAGAACCTGTTCCAGGGCAAGTCGAATGCGTTTGAGGAGGGTGTGAAGATTATGAAGGAGGGTGGTAACCTGTCGTTGGCGGCGTTGGCATTTGAGGCGGCGGTGCAGCAGGATCCGAACAATGTAGCTGCGTGGGTATACCTCGGGACAGCGCAGGCGCAAAACGAAAAGGAGGCGCCGGCTATCCGTGCTCACGAACAGGCACTTAAGCTTGACCCGAACAATCTGACGGCACTCATGGGCTTGGCGGTTTCGTACATCAACGAGGGTTATGACTCCACGGCGTACCGTACGCTTGAGCGCTGGCTCTCAGTCAAGTACCCGCAGGTCGTCGCACCCGACCAGCTGCACACGCCCGCGGCAATCGGATACACGGAGCGCGACGAGCTCCACAAGTCCATCACCAATGCCTTCATCAAAGCGGCCCGACTGTCCCCTGACGGCGAACACATGGACCCCGATGTGCAAGTCGGTCTCGGTGTTCTCTTCTACGGCGCCGACGACTTCTCCAAGGCCATTGACTGTTTCTCTGCCGCGCTGGCCTCCGTGGAAGTCGGATCGTCCTCGCTAAAGGAGGAACAAACACATCTCCTCTGGAACCGTCTCGGCGCCACCCTCGCCAACAGCGGCCGTCCCGAAGACGCCATCCAGGCCTACCAGAATGCTCTCCGCTACCAACCCAACTTTGTCCGCGCCCGGTATAACCTCGGCGTCAGCTGCATCAACATGGGCTGTCTCGAGGAAGCCGCGCAACACTTCCTTCTCGCGCTGGACATGCACAAGTCGATTGAGAAGGAGGGCCGGAATAAAGCGTATGAGATTTTGGGCGGAGGTGATGATGGACGGGGCTCGATTGATGCCCAGTTGAATAGGATGTCGGCGATGAATCAGAGTACTACGTTGTATGATACGTTGCGGAGAGTGTTTACGCAGATGGGGAGAGCGGACTTGGCGGATCGGGTGAGGGCGGGTGTTGACCCGGAGGCGTTTTTGAAGGATATCCCGTATAAGAAGTGAAAGGCAGAGGGCAATATTGAAGTGGCGTTGGGTGGGCTAGTTTTGTGTGGCTGTTGTGAAGGCGAATGATTTACGTTTTGATCTTTAGATATACATATGTTGGCTTGTTTTGTTTTCTAACTTATGTTTCGAGTGTGATTGTTTGCTGAAATTGACAAGGCGTAGTCTATATTTTACAACTTGATGGGTATCACTGCATTACTCCAACCTATTTAACCTTGACAAATCCCATGCCTGCTCTCGCCATCTTGGCCTCCTTCCGTAACAACTGCTCCTCCACATCCGTCCACTTGACGCTCAGCTGATCCCACTTCGATCCCGGCGTGTTGTACTCCTTCTTCCACTGAGTATGCATAGCCTGCAGTCTTCCCAACTCGCGGGGATCACCACTTCCCGAGACAACCATCAACGCTGAGCATGGGGGCAAAGCGTCGTAAACCTTTTGAATCGCCGAGGTCAGCTTGTTCAGTTGTTCCTCGAGTGGGCTTTCAAAAGCGGAATCCTCAGACACAGGGCCAAAGGTGGGGATGATTCCGTTGGCGGCATCTCGGGTGTTATTCCACCAACCACGAAGAGCCTCGAGCTCACGCATGCGGGCAAAAACAAAGTCGACACCACCACCGGGGATTTCAGCTCCATCTGGGTCACCGTTAATTGCCCGAAGAACCCCGTCAATAACCTCCTCATCGCTGGAGCATGAAACGGAGTAGGTTGCCTTTGCACCGGGTCCCTTCTTAGGTTGGCCCCAGTCAATCATGGCAGAGGTCTTACCAGTGGCGACGCCACCAACCGCAGCAGACCCACCCTGGGCTTTGTAGGTAGTGCCGGTACGGGCTAGTCGGAGGAACAGATTCTCACCAGCTCCATCGGGCAAACCGTAATGCTTCCCGTTTTCACACTTTTGCCGGGCCAGATCGAGACAGGCACGGGCGTCTTCGATAGAGTTATGGCCATTAGCACCGCCGAGTTGGATCTCGCGATTGAGATAGCGCTTGGTAAGGAAGCGAAGGGCCTGCTTCAATGGCGGGCCACGAGGATGGGGGAAGATGAGGGCAGTATCGATGATGAAAGGATGGCTGAGCTGGAGAACCTTGAGATCAGAGTCGAGAGAGTGACCCAGAAGAATGGTACGTGGGGTAATCAGTTTGACAAGCTTAGCTTGGATGTCGGCAAGAGTAGTCGTGACGGGGTCTAACTTTTCAGCAGTCATGCCAGAGTATTGAGTAACATAGTCGGTGATTGGCTTCGAAGGTTTGACAAGCTCATCAAGAACAATGTCACCGGACCAATTCAAGACGGAAATTCGAGCTAATGACATCTCAGTGGGGCCGGTCATGACCATTTCACAGTCCATAGCCAGAATCTCATGGCCGGCCGTGATGCTCCCCGCTTCGATTTCACTTTCGGGAACTACACCAGACTCAAGGTCGGGCACGTCGGTTAGAACCCAGCCATCCTCGAGTTTGAAGTTTTCCCGGGCCTTTTCATCGGACATAAGAGCCGGGTGAATAGCATAGCCATTTTCGACAAGTTCCTCTTCCGTCGCAATGAACTCAGTAATACGAGTCCGTTCTTTCTTGATCTCGGCCTTCACCTTGGGATCCTTGCTCTTTGGCCGAGGAGCAGACAAGAATGTTCCGATGGGAGAGTGAAGCTTTCCGTAGCGGTCATCACCGGGAGCACGAATAGGCCATAGGAGGTCGAACATGTCCGCAAATGGGGCTACCGCTGGGTTCAGATCGGCCTTCTCTAATGGGCGGGGCAAATGCTCATCGGCAGGTCTGATCTTTGCACCAGAAGCGAAAGCAGCACGTTGACCAGCGATAAGTTCGTCGTAGGAGCGGTAGTCAATGTTTTTCTGGAACATGAACTCTTCAAGTCCGGGAATTACAAGAGTGACGATCTTGCGAATTTGACTTCTGTTGTTCACAGAAACCCATGGTGGCGCTGTCCCATCAGCAAAGATATATAATACCAAATCCCTCCACGCCTCCAAGGTCACCTTGCTCTGTAACCTGGAGTTCTTCAGCGTCGTAATGGATGGGTAGTTTGACGACTGTGTAGATGGAACCTTCTGCTTCTTGCGTTTATTAGAAACCACAGCCCAATTATCAGATGGATTCTCGGTAGACACTGCGGCGATGTCGTCCTTGGTTTCATCATCGGACTCTGGGGCTGACCGCTTACGGCTACCAGAAGACACCGTTGAGGGTGCCGTGTCGACGGGGGAGACAATCTCAGTCCTTGTAGCAGCCATCTCGGCAATGTGGGCTCTTTGGAGAGCCAGAGCCATGCTGGCGTTGGCTTGCTTCTTCGCTTTCTTGCCCATTGTCGTGAAAAGTTAGGTCTGGAACGGGTGAGGTTGGATAGATGTAAGATTCGGGATGGAAAGTCTGGGTCGTGACGAGAAACTAGGCTGTCGACGAAATGAATGTGCTTAATGGCGACTGAGAGGTGAAGACAGAAAAGATTGAAGCACAGCAGTGGATTGGCAAACTCTTGTCGGGGATGAAAAACGTTACAATCTGAAAGTCACGTACATACGAATAAACATGCACCAAACCGCAATAAACAGCAACGACATGCGAAATCGATTAAACTTTTTAGTGGGGCTAAGCTCAGAACGGCAAGTTGGAATTCTAGTGTCTTGATTTGGAAGGTTGGGCGACAGGGGTGATTCCGCCGTTGGCTTAATAAGCATGCGCAACAGGCGCGCCGTGCGACGTTGAAGGATCTCAGTGCGCGTTGAATGGTTGAAAATCTACCGATAGAGGTTGGGTTGTTAAAAAGACGGCTAGCCAATAAGAGTGCTATTGTAATTCTGAAAAAGACTGTTGCTTCGAATTCTGCGGATCAACAGGCGAAGGTGGGGAATGAAAAGGGTGTGTTCCGAGTCTGTTAAGGCGGGAGTACCCCGGACTGAACCCGTGATATCCGGACAATCTGAAGACGTAAAGACAATAGAGGTATCTTGGGAGAAGGGGCGGGGAACCAACAGAAGGAATCGAAGAGTATCAGTAGCCAGAAGTTTTTTGAAACCGTGTGCATGATCCTTGTGTAGTCTATTGAGTTTCCAACTTCAGATGTGAATGAAGAGTCACTGCCAGCCCAGATCCAGTCTGGCTGGCGGATCATGTCAAACGGTTCGCATATCAAAAGAGGTTAAATCTGCAGGATCCATCATGAATACTCTTATATCAGACCGACAGTGGGCCGTATAATCTCTATATTTCCTTCATTCCATATTACTTTCCTATGTACACTTTAACCTATTTCTTACTTCCAAACTCCTGCACAATCAACCTCGCGCCCAACTCAGCAAAGGCCTCAACAACCTCTACAACCATACTCTTCCAGAACTCCAACCACGGTCCCGTCCGGTCAGGGTTCTTCTCCCACAACTCCAACGTAGCGCCGTATTCTGCACCCTCCATCTCAGGTAACTGACGAATCTGTTCCAACATCTCGGATGCCTCGACAGTAACCGTCCATTCCTTGACATGGGCCTTCTCCTTGTAGATGTCCATCATGGTGAGAATCATCCGGCACATAGCCACGGCGTCAACTGACTCCAGTGTCTTTTGCTGTTTCGAGTCCAACTTTGTCTTCGTAGCCAACTCGGCAATATGGCTACGGAACGCCTCAGGGCTAACAATAGCGTTAGGAAGGGCACGGCACAAAGCAAGTGCATTCTTAAGACGATACGCCGACCACGGAAGCGGGCTAATAACAGGGGCGACTCTCGAAGCTGAAAGGCACATAACGGAAAGAGCAGCGACAAAGTCCTGGTGAGCCGGGTCACACCAGTACCCGAGGCAATCATTCAAGAACCACGGGATAGGCGACGCAGCCCAGATGTTCCCATCGATCAACGGTGCCACAAGGGCATACTCAGAGGAAAGATGATCGTGTGTGAGGGTGCCACCAGGAGGGGCAAGTGTCGAGTATTGGTGCTGGAGGGCAGGTTGAATACTCTTAAGGCCGTCGCGGAGAGACGGGTCAATGGGGGGATTCTTTAGGAAGGAGGGCTTGTCAAAGAGAAGGCGTTGGTATCTAACAGGGCAGGGGGAGCTTGCTGGTCGCAGTGTAGAGGTCCAGGTCTTCAGTGCACCGAGGGCAGGTACAGGTAAAGTGGTATTGACGAAGGTCCTCATGGCGACGGATGCGTACGTTGGTGGGGTCTGTCATCGGTCAGTAGGGATTCTAAACAGAGTAGGAGTGGGATGGCTTACCAATGTAGGAGATCAAAATCTCTTCATCGGCGGCAATATCTCTCTCGGCAATGAGAACAGCTTGACGGCCGTGGATTTGTACGGTAGCATTGGGTTGCAAGAGTGGTTGGCCATAGCAAGGGTAGTGTCCAAAAAGACGTTGGACTGGCCCAGATCAGGGTCGAATGCGTTGAAGGAGTTGGTGATGACCTATCTCTACGTTAGTTTTCCATATACCGACCAGTCGCCTACGTTTTCTACACACCTTACACATAATCTGAGCATAGTGATCCGTCTTATCCGGTCCCGCAATCTTACTATACGCCAACGCCGCATACGCCTGCAACCTAATATCCTCCCACGCCTTCGCCTCCTTCTTAAACTCCTCCAAATTACCCTCCAACTTCATAACCGCCTCCTCAGTCTTCTTCCCACCAAGCATAACCCCAACAAAACCCTAGTAGGCGTCGGCAACCCCTCGCCTTCACTCCGGGCCAAAGCAACCTTCAAAACCGGGCACTCCTTCTTATGCCCGAGCCAATTCCCGACTCAGGAGCCTTCCATGACGCCTTTTGGCACTCGGTACTGCAGTAACCTAGCGCACGACATCCGGTACATAGTCGGATGGGCCGGTCGGTACGGAGACAGCCGGAACATGTGCTTCGGAGGTGCGGGGTGGCAGGGACGGCAATAATGGGAGATGTGAAGGTGGCGATGGTTTCGCCGGGCTGGAAAGCGCTGGTCGCTTTCAGGCAGCGACCGCGGCCGGGGGTGGTGGCGGTTTTAATGGACATTTTTGGCGGTATGATATGAGCGATACGTTTGAGATGGTACATGCGTATCTGTCGGCTTCATGAGGCTTTGAAGATTTGAGGTTCTAAGTGGAGCAGGGTTAATGATGTTGAGGTAGGGTTTGTCATATTAAGGTTATATCAAACAGGCACGGATTTCACGTGCCGCAAGGACCTGGGGATCGCCACTTGGATTGTTATTAGAGTAATACAGTTTAAAACAAGACAAGGGCTAATCTGAAACTTGGCAATGCTAATCAAAAAATGTCCAAAATCATCACATGATAGGTCGGAGACATAGTATGAAGCAAAGATTGAACAATGTATTGAACAAGGACTCAATAGAGTCATTATCACTGAGAAAGAAAACGAGAGAAATTAACCAAAATATCCATCCACCCATAAGAATAAGCCGATACCAGCAGCGCAAAATACTCATAACACAATAAACCGTCTAGTCTCACAAGACTACAAAAGACTCCATGAACCTAGAAACTCCTTAAAAAAGCGCCACAATACCAACCAAGCCAACCAACGAACCGGCGGCCATAACTCTGGTAGCCCCCGAGGTAGAAGTACCATTGGAAGTACCATTAGAAGAGCCAGTCGCCGCCGCAACACCAGTGCCGGTAACGGTGCTAACGCCCGCAGCACTCAGAGCCGTTGAGCAGGGCGCCAAAGCAGCGATGGTAAAGCCATCAACAGTAGGGCACGAAACGGCATAAGACGAGAGAAGAGGAGAAATCGAGGCGTACCAGGAAACCTCGGCACTCTCGTAGGACGCATAGCTGCTGCTAAGAGAGCTAGCAATAGCGGTGCCGTAGCAGCGGTCAGTCACTGTGGCCGAGACCGACTCAAGAGCACTCTCAAGGTCACCAGTAGCTTCAGGCTCGTCAACGTCCAAGATAGCCGAGGCCAGAGAAATGCAAGTAGCACTCTGCTTAGCATCGGAGAAGATCGAAGTAGCAGCGGCGCCACCAGCCGAAGCGAGCGAGGAAGCGGCGGATTCTCCAGCGGATAAAAGGGAGGAGGCGGCCGAACCACCGGCGCTCAAGGCAGAGGAGATGACGGAGCCGCCGTTGGCAATTTCTGAGGAGGCGGCACTGTGGAAGGAGGATACGGCGCTGTTGAATGAGGAGGCGTCACTTTGGACGTCGGAGACGGCGGAGCCGGCTTCGGAAATCAGTGATTGGAGACCGTCGAGGATGTCGCGGCGCATCACGGGGGCAGGTGTGATCATGGGGTGACGGGGAGCGACGGCCATGACGGCAGTGGCTGTGAGGAGGATAGAAGTAGAGAACTGCATTTTGATGATGTTGATATGATAGAATATGATGATTGTTGTGAGATAAAGACTGTTGCAAGACTAGCTTTGAAAGAATGATGAATGATGAATGGATAGATATAGAAAACAACCTTAATCCACCAAATCTCCCGGGTCTCCTCCGGTTCTTATATCCACACAATCCGTATAAACCAAAATCCCGTCCGTGCCCAGTCTGAAACCGAGCTTCTCGACGCCCACCCTCACATCATAATTCCATGAGACGATGCACAGACACCCACCAAAGCCAAGCTTATTGTTCCCGGCCCAACCACACCCCGAGATAGTCTTCCAAGCATTCAAGTTCGCCACTTTCCGTAGCACATCACTATGCCAAGAATCCTTTCCCATTGGAACCTAAGCCCCTGGAGTCTTATGACGCTGTCTTTCATCTTCTTCCCACTTTCCTAATCTTTGTGTTCTCCATCCAAAAGGAATGTGCCCGGCTACCAAACTTCCTTAATCCCGTACTCTAGGTTCCCATCAAAGTACGCATATAAGTCCGTATAACTCGTTTACATTCCGAAGATTCGCCCGTGCCGCGCCCCATCCGGGAGTCCTCCTTCTAAGGAACCTCCAATACCCCTTTCAAGCTACATTCTGTGTCACGTCACAGCCCCGTAACTCGCATCTTTTCCGTCCTACCTAATCTGTCCCGAGCAACACCCTAGAATAGAAATACTTCATCATACCAAAAAAACGGATGCCTAAATTCACCTTGCCGCAAAGGAATAATTCCCGGTTAATACTACCGGTTAATACTGCCGGATAATATCTTACTTTCTGTATTCCACAAGCCGTCCAATGTATACAGCCTTTTGTCTACCATTCTGCCTCATGCTGACTCGGGTAATTGCAGCCGTACCACACAAACGGATGGCATTGGAACATCCTTTCGATCTAACACAGGGCAAGCCCCCATTCCGTCAAAACGTTTCTAAGGGTTCGAGGGTAAACATTACGCAGGACTCGGGTTTGTGCACATACAAACATAGATTCATACTTCATTGACATTGTACAACTATTAAAGAGGCTATGGCTATTTCTTGGCTAGGCATAACTTTACTGATTAGGCCCACCATGCATCATCTGTGCAACATTTACTCCAACCCATCGGGGAGGACTTTGCCCATTTCTTTGTTCATCGCCACTTCCCATTGGTACTCCGCTCATATCCATACCGAGATTTTGAGGACTTGGTACTGTTTGTTGTTGCTGTTGTTGCTGCTGTTGCTGATTCCTATGACCATCCCGTAACTGTCTATCCATTTGAAGCTTTTCCATTACCGCGGAAGACGTAGCTTGGAAACTCTCCTTCAAAGCTTGGATATCCACCCATTTGCGTCCAAAAATATCTAGAGTCTGCGCGACCAACTGCAACACCCGTAAACTCCGGTCCAAATTCTCCTCGTCACGACCACGTAGATACACCCGTGACGGAAGAGGAAGGGGCGGTGGACATCCAGGGTTTACAGCCGGGACAGGCACAGGCGCACCCATAATCAGAGTATCCGAAGCATCTCGAAGTACAGCATGGAACTGAGAAGCCATGAAATATACCTTGAGCGCATCGTGGTACGTATAAAACGCTGAATTAGTAGGGGATGAAGCAATGCGGTGCATAGTCTCAAGGTAAGTCGTAGTGTGCTCAAAAATCAACACCCGACCGTAGTCTGTAATCTGAGGGGCTCTAGCCGACGGAGCAATACAATAGACGTAACTGTAGCGTAACTCGAGATCAAACAACTCAGCGATATGCTGGGGTAAAGAAGAAGGTAGATTGGCCGCCCAATCCTTCATTTCGTGACACTTCTTCCAAATAAAAGACGGCGGATCGGGAAGATCTAGTCCTTCGGATTGGAATAGAGTCTGGTACCATTCAGACTGAATGCGGCGCACCTGGAAAAGATACTGAGCAGGGTGAGTCGGCGGTGGAGCTGGTGGGCCGGATGGTGGAGCTCCTTCTTTAGACGCAGTGTCAGGCTTACGCATGATTGCTTTTGGGATTGCCACGTTGATCGAGTCATCGGTGAAAGAAAAGGCACGGGCATGTACCATACTGATGGCACGATCAAGTGCGTAAACACAGTAAAAGATGCGCCTCCGCTGCGCAATCTTTTCCCTTTCACCCGGAAGCGTCTGCACAGGGTCCTGATGATACCCAAGATCAATAGCCGCACGGGCAGCGAAACCTATAAGTTGCCAGGCATCAAAATGTGTAGGGTCCATCATAGCATATTGAGTCAGTAGAATCAATGACTGGATTTGGCTCACATCACCCGACGACATGGCCTTATCAGAATATGGTAGTGCCCGGGCAACAAAGTCCATACCACGGTTGTAGGGCTCATCGTTAGTCGATTGACTCTGGGCCGTGGCACCAAGACCAAGTGCCATCCAGAGAAGGAAACAATCGGCATCCTTGATGATACGACCATCGTTCTCACATAAGCCCTCTAGAGTCTCGCGCAATGTCTGCTCGAGACAGCAAGGGAAAAGACAGTATATGTTGGAAAGATAAAAGTCGAGGCACGAGAGCATGATGGACTTTTCCGGTAAGTCAGGGCTATCCGGGGGCTGGAGGAACTCATTGGTGGCGGCAGCCAGAACCAACCGGGCAAATGTCATATTTGTCGCCGTGACTTCAAAGTCCCTCGATGTGGCGTTAACAGAGCTAAATTCGAGGGGTCAGTTCAAGCTCATCACGAAGAATACAAGATCATGTGAACGTACAGGAAACCAAAGTCTGACACCAGAGAGTTTACATCTGAGTTTTCTCTCTGACGCTCAGCTTTACGGGTCATGGCTTCTTGAATCACAGCCAAAGACCCTTTCCGGTCTTGGTCATCATCCGGGAAATTCGCTGTGCCTTTTTGAGACCGGGCAAAAGTAAGTCGGCGCTCCAACTTCTCAATACGCAATTCGAGCGCAGCAACATAACTGTATTTGAAGTCAAATTAGTACTCAATCCACATTTACAAATCCAGGAGCGATCGTACCTTCTTTCCTTTCCACGCGCAAACTGATCGTTGGCACTAGAACATTCCGCCTCTCGACCGGCCTTTTCACATGCCGTGCACGCGGGGAGTTTACCATCGCACTGGTCACGTTCACCTTGTTAGTCGAAAATGTCCAACAATTTCCACGTCAGAATGAGGTTTATTTACCTTGACTTTTGCGGAGCGACCTGGCGATAGGAATCATGGTTAGCGAGGGGCCTAGCGAGGGACCGGTGGCGAGGAGCGGGGGTGGATTAAACTAGAAGAACTTACAGCGGGAACATGCGCTCACCGGCCGGGAGACACGGAGAAGTGGATTGTGAGAAAAACTTGATCGCGGCATCTTGCGGGCGGCTTCAACTTGTTTTTGAGGAAGCATTGTGGCGGGGAGGAAAGTAACGATTGACGAGCCGTATTGACAGTGGTTATAGATCACCAGGCGAAATGAATTGTATGTATATGTGGGTGTATGAGTACAAGGTATCAGTGGAGGACAAAGAGTGCGATGTTGGTTTTGGGTTAATGTGTGCGACAACGCCAATGAGTCTGAATGGAGATAATAACTTGCTATCGCGGTATTATGATGCTATATGCCGGAAGTGGCAAGTTGAACGAAGCGACAAGGCTGAAGGATGAAGTGAGACTAGCTGTACTAAAACAGCAATGGTTTAGCTCGGTGAGAGATATAGAGGATCCGTTGAGAGGTAGCTTATGACGAGAGAACGAAAGGGAGGAGGGGTCCTCAACAAGAAGAACAAGCTTTTACCGAATTTAGTCAGCGACAATCGTGGTTTTGTGACGACGGAGATAGTCTAAAGATGAGTAATTGCCTGGATAACAAGAGTGAATCTACAAAGCAAAGTGAAGCGGGAACTATAGTGAACAAAGACTTTGTCGCAAAGCCGCATCTAGTTCAGGTTTGTTTTTAGGACATTAGCTTCAGCTTCAGGTTTCTTGAGGTTAGGGTTTATTATGGGGTTGGTGATTCCAAATGGACGTCACAAGTAAAAAAGTCGAGCCACAATAGATGATGTAATTTGTGACCCCGCATGTATGTACATATGTACATGTATTCCCACCCAAGGCTTCGTAATGTCTGTGTGTGTTGCGTGTGCATTACGGGCTTGTTAGGTTGACTTTTTTCGCTTGGGCCTTTTTTTTGAAGATGTATTGTATATGTACCAAGATATAGGGTCTGATTTACGGCTCCGGAAGGTGAAACAACACACGCACTTCTAGAAGGTTAGTGTCTTTTCTTGGATATTTCCTACGATTCTGTGGCTGTGGGCCTATTGGTCAGTGTTTTTAGTTGCTTGTGTCTGCCTTGTTTAGCAAGCAAGCAATCAGCAAGAAAAAAGAAGGCCGGTTCCGGAAATCCGGGGTTCGCGATAGGGGCCAAGCGTTGATTCAACTGCAGTTGGCCGTAAACAGACGCTTGAATGCACATGTATGCAGGTATGCATGTAAATGCCCGATTTACCCTCTTGGACGGTGATTGTTTGAGATGGCCTGCTTTGACTTAGATTATGCCGGCTTGAAGACATGTGATTTGAAGGCGGGTTCAGATTCAAATGCAGATGCCAGACAGGAGATGACTTCCCTTCTAGATGACATTTCTTTGGATTATGAATGGTGAATTATACGGAAATATGATAGCCATTAAGAGTGTAGTCAAACCATGGAAACAAACAAGTCAAGGCCGCCACTTCTTTGTTTCCAATTGTGCCAACTAAACCAGGATGACGTCGACGGTATATCAAACCATTATATACGAAAAGAATGAACGACTGTGCCACATAAGAGCCGGCCATGTCCATGGTGTGTCATGTCCAACGTAAAATCTATCGGATCAACGTGGATGCGTCAATATCACTTGGGCCTCTGTTGGTATCTTCACATGTTGCCCTGTAGATTCCGCGAATCTAATTACCTTTTTCAATCGCCATCAATAGAAACACAAGCCTACTGTAGTATCATGTTATGTATATTCCTTCCCTTTCATTCGTTGACCTTGCCCCTCTTTCCTCCCTCCATTGCGACACAAAGAAAGCCTTGTGTGGCGCCACAATCCGGATTGCAACATTGGAAAGAGGCTACGACGACGAGCCGAATGATTTGCTAGATGACTTTGTGAAGCTTAAAACTACGTGGCCAAGTTTATACCCATACATTGACATTTCATCGTCGTATTCAAATCTATACATGCTTGATGGGATCTTCATCTCTGACATCTCGTATGTATGTACATTGTACTCTGTCGCTTGGTCAGTGCTGCCAAACATTCAGGGTCGATATAATAATTGCATATAGTCCTGTCTCACCAATCACCAACGCCAGAAACCTATCCAACGCCAAAGTTGCATTTGGTCTGCATCTTCTGTGCTTTTGACGTGTATCAAAACTGTTCTTCTATTACATTCTTTGTCCTTTATTCTGTCCACGTTATCTATCTATCGGCTTACTTCTCTCCTTTATTCTTATCATTTTCTTCTTCTCAAAAGCAAATCTCTGTCTAACAATCTTTGTGCATTCCATGACGTTTTGTGGTTGAACTGGCCTGTGTTATTCGTTTATTCGGTAACGCCTTTGTCCTTCCTTTTCCTTGTCTTCCTGTTCCTTCTCTTCATCCTCCACAATTTAGTCACTGAAATCTAGAGTTCTTTCGCTACGACGTTCTGCATACATTGTCTTCTTTCATTTCCATGTTCTAGGCTTGGAATCAACCATTGGTGTATCCCAGACTCGCTTGGAAATCTACAGACTCTCCAAATACACTCCAAATCAGGTGCGTGAATCTGGACTTTGTCATCTACCAACAGCCTGGAAACCCTTTACCTTTACCGTTTTCGGAAAACCCAGCTGTCCAATCCGCTCAAAGCCAAATTCCACCTCTAAATTCCTTCCCCGCACGCCAACCGCTAAGCAGTCAATGCTTCAAGATTTCGTCAACGTCGTAATTCTCTGATACTAATCCGTTTTTCTCAGCCTCGAAACTGCATTGCCTACGTATCTACTTTCCCAAATCAATCTTCAATCTTCACACTTTACTGGAACCCTTTTTTTTAAAACATTCTTCCAACCCTCTTACATTAGACCAGGGCCACAGACCACAGAAGGATTTCAGCCAGCCGACACCACTCAAGGGCAACTAGCTTCAGAAAGCAAACCTAGGAAATCCAACAAAACGAAACCAACGCCTTGTTCAGTTCTTTCCCCTCTCGGCACCTTTGATTCCGTCATTCTTGCGCCCACAACTCGTCGTCATATCTCGATCTGTAGCCTTATCGGTCTCGTTCTTACTTCCGTAACACCTCAGTGTTGCTCTTTCCGCTGTCTCATCACGGGCTGAATTTGTTCAACCATTCTCCGATTCTCAATCTAATTTCATTGTCTCTACACTGCATATACTTTACATCGACTTCAAACTCGACACCACCGTGCTCACCTACCATCATTCATATATCCGCGGCAACCACACTTCCACATTTACTTGCCGCTTCAATCTGTCTTCTTTCGGAATAGCTTCACGGCTTGATTTTCGCATCTCTACCATTTTCCCAGAGGTTCAGCTTATCTCTACTCTTCCGTCAATTTCCCTGACAGACTGCGCAACAGTCTCGCTACCCCCACCATGGACGCCGCAGATGTCTTCCGGCAGGGCCTAGGGACCATCCCTCCTCGCCAGCAACAGCCCTTCCAGTTTGCTGCCTACCCGTTCCAAATGCAATATCCGCTGCCTCAACAACCCGCCGTGCCAATTCCAATGCAGCACCAGCAGCAGTTCCAGTTCGCTCCCCAACAGCAACATATGATGGGTCAACCGCCGCCACATCCGCAACACCCCCACCATCCTCAACATCCACTGCCGCCACATGCTCAGATGCAGCATGCCCCGCAGATGCACATGGGCCACCAGATGCACCAGCCGCTCATGCACTTCCCGCCTCATATGCAGCCTATGCCTGTCATGATGCCGCAGCATTATCAACGTCAACCTACTCAGCGCGCTCCACCTCGTCTTCAACCTGCCAATCCGAATGAACCCGTCGATGAAACTGCCGCCGGTCGCATAGCTCATACCTTGACAGCCTGTTGTCGGTGTCGCCAGGTACGTTTTTTGTTCACATCATCATGCGCTTACTCCTGGCCTTGTATTTTATTTACTAACGTTTGCGATTTCATAGCGCAAAACCAGATGCGACCCAAGTCTGCCTCGTTGCACCCCCTGCGAGCGCTCCGGCTCGGTCTGCGAGTACTTTGACGCCAGCAAAGGACGCAAGATCAACCGATACTACGTCATCCGCCTCCAGGAACGTGTGCGTGCGCTGGAAGCTGAAATCAATCAATTTACTGACGAAGATGGCGAATACCCACGCAGCAGCGAGGAAGTCGTTCGCCGCGGCGGAATGGTACAGCTTGGTGAAAGTGACGGTACACCACGCTATCTCGGCCCTAGTAGTGGGATTGCCATGAGTCGCCTAGTTATGGAGCAGGTCAAGGCCAATTCCGATAAACAGCGCATATCGGATTTGATCCCGGAGGTTAGAGCGAGGAGAAAACTGCGTATGCAGTCAATTGTCATGACGAATCCCCCATCGCGCAAGAAGAGTTATCCCATGATTAGTGCCCATCCCGCCAAAACACTGCCTAACCAGCCAGTGGCTGAGAAGCTAGTGGAGATGTATCTGCGCAAGGGTCAGCTCTTCTGGCCAGTCTTGCACGAGCAAGAGTTTCGGGAAGATGTCGCCAAGGTATACGATGGTGACAATATGGATGCCCATCGCAACTTTATCGTTAGAATCGTGTTTGCCATGAGTCTTCAGATGATGGACTCGACATATGCGGGTTTGGCTGACTCGTACTATCTTGCTGCGATGCAGGAATTCGAAGAGGTAGTACGTGCCAAGGACCTCCGGACTCTCCAGTGTCTGTTGCTGTTGGCTCAGTATTCGCTACTTACACCGACCCGTACTGCTGTTTACTTTGCCGTTGGTCTGGCTGTTCGTATCTCCCAGCAGGAAGGTCTGTTGGATGAAAAGACAATCACGCCGGCTTACAGCAGTGTCAAGTTGGATGCTCGTACTCTAGACATGCGGAGGAGACTGGGTTGGGCTGTGGCTGCCATGGAGATTGGTCTCGGTATTACCATGGGTCGTCCTAGTGGTATTGCCAAGCTTGGTACTCTGATGGACGTCGGTTTCTTTTCTACTGCGCGTGATGAAGATATCACGCCTGAAGGCATTAGAGCCGATGCTCCACAAGACGAGAAGAAACTTCTTGCCATTCACTTCTACAAGATGCGGATCCTACAAGCGGAAATTTGCCGCATGCTCTATGAAAACCAAAAGGAAGAGGTTAAAGATGACGGACATCCTTGGTTTGAAGAGATGATTGTTCGCATGGAAGATTGGCTTAACGCCTCGCCGGTTGAGCCTACATGGTCCAAGGCTTGGTTCACTGGTGAATTCCACCAGATGCGCATATTTTTGTACCGGCCGACCCCTCAGGTTCCAACTCCGTCTATTAAGGCAATCGGACTTTGCCATCAGTCTGCTATCCACACGATTAACCTTGCCCGCCAACAGATGGAGCAGGCGGCTGTGGATGTCACTTGGGTTTTTATGTTGTCGTTGTATACGGCTATCAATACGCTACTCTGGACACTTTCGTCGGATCATGTCCGGCAGAAGAAGTCACGTGAGGAGGTTGACGAAACTATTCATGTGGCCATTGATATTTTGGATCAATGTGCAGAGAGATGGCCCGGAACTGAGGCAGCGTCCCAGATGTACTCTGTCTTGCAAAAGACAGTCATGACTACGTGTGACGCTCGGGAAGAAAACGCTCGTTCTTCGGGCGGTGGTGGCTCTCAAGGAAATATCAAGAATGAATCAGGCGCAAACGCAGCTAATGGTCAGCCGACTGCGACCCCGAGCGATATGCCACCCCAGCAAGCAGGTGGCGAATCTAGTTCTGGAGATGGTTTCAACGGGCTTTTCAAGCAAGAGTTTGGCTTTGGCGGTGGTGACCAGGGCGATGCTTCGATGATGGTGGATGACGCCTTCCCCCCTCATCCGACGTTCCGGTCAAATTCGATTTTCCACAACCCGTCATCGGAAGGCGGGAGACGTAACTCGTTCTTCCCGCCTGACTCTGCCGATGAAATGGCTCCTTGTACCTTGGCCCCTAGAATGGGCGCTACCACGCAGCAAATCCTCGATGGCTTGCCACAGCATCCTGGTATGATGGCTAATGCAATTTCGCCACCTAGTACGATTGGTTCTTTCCCTATTAAGCAGGAGTCGTCACCTGCTGCAAACCAAACTACCCCGATACAGCATCATGTACAACTTGCGGTCACAGGGGCTACACCTCCATCAGCACAGGCGGCTTTGGTTGCGCAGATGCAGGGTACGCCGCAACAGATGATGGGTAATGCCACGCCCCACCCAGGACCGTTACCTAATAGAGGTCCACCGGGACAACAGCAGTTTAATGTAACACACCAGATGAATGGATTGCAACATCAACGGCCTCTGCCTGGTCCTCCGGCGACTAACGCGCCGCCGGATTGGTTCACATCTGCTCCATCGTTCCAGCCACAGTTTAACAACAACTACATTCCTGTTAGTGGTAACGATGGTATGGGCGGGAACTTGTTCTCGCCGACATCTGGGATTACTTCAGCACCGATGATGCTTAACGAGTTTCCACCATCAGCTCCCCCAGCCGGTGCGCATACGATTGATTTAGACATGGGCTTTGGTATTGATCTTGGACACATGGGCGTTGATCTTGCGGGTGGTCCATCACAGGTTGCCTTCTCGGTTGATAGACATGGTAGTCTTAACCAAGAGCAACAAATGGAGCTCATGGATGTGTTGGAACACGAGGGTATGAGTGAGTTAGATGCCTTTTTACAAATGCAACAGCCGGGTGTTGGACCTGGTGCGGCTGGTATCCATGGTGGTATGAGGTGGGCAGATATGACTATGCAGTAAAATGGCATGTCCTTGGGGGCTTTTCTTTGGTTTTTTTGATAGACTTACGGTTCATATATTTAGTACAAGCAATTGATGACTGTTTATAATGAAGAGGGTTTATTTCGGAATGTGTTTGCTGGACTCGAAATGTTGTCCGACTTGATGAGTTCAAGAAGTCCTTCGAGAAAGGACGTGGAGTGGTGTGTAGACCCTTGCGCTTTGTATCTAACCCTACCATGTGCATTCTCAGTTGGAAGGATCAAGTAAACCGTCGAAGTAAGTTCCACAATTCTACCTCGTTCATCGTGTAGTCACGTGCTCCGCATAAAACCAGTCATGTCAGTACGCACGCCGCCGTATTGATTGGCCCACGGCGTTCCCTTTGTATGTTTATGATTGTAAAGGCCGGGGAATGTACGGGTGCCAAGGACGTGGTGGATTTGTTTGGTGGTGTCGGGGAATTTCTTGATTTTTTTCTTGCTTTCTTGATGCCAAGAGTGAGAGAGAACACGCTGTTGATTTAGGCGATTTGATTGGTCGGTTTGTAGGGTTGGCGGGGTGGTGGGGTTTATTTGATTTTGGGATGGAAATGTAGAGAGATACGCTTTTTCTTGGATTGGCTTACATATTTGTGCTGGTGGATGAGGCTGCTATGTGATGTAATCAGCATCATAAAAGTGCTTTTGAAGCCTCAAAAAGCACCCATATTCATGACTTCTAGTTCAAAACTCACCGTGGCCATCTTACCAATGTCATAGGCATACTGCCCACGTTTTCTTTCGTCGAGGGATATTTCCCAATCGCGGTCTTCGCCAAGCCTGCAAGTGACAAAGCCAAGACTTCTTGGCACCACCCAGCCATAAGACCAAGTGCGTAATTTCTCCTCAGTAGAGACGACAATATGGCAACGTGGAGAGGGAAGAGGAGAAGAGAAGAGAGATGACGGATTTGTTAAGCTTTTTGAAATGTAGGTGGTGATTTGCACATGTGCATACTTATCGACATGATGTAGATGGAGTTTCTTTTTTCGTCCCTGGTTTTGGTAGGAGGTTCAATTTTCGAATGAAGAAGGAGACCACGTGAACAGATGCGTTGGTACCTGAAAATATCAGGAAGTTGATTGATGTGCTACTTGTATAGCCGGCTTGTTCCCTTGAAATCTGGGGAAATCAGTAACTTTGTTAAACCTCGTGTTCATTGTCTAGACATACCACCACTTACGCAAAATCACCCACGTTTTCACTATAAATCGATATTCTCCACAAGCGAGTCGCCCTAACATAACATAACAAGACACCACAAATTAAAATACACGCATACATACAAAGATACTTGCCATTCGCCCGGCTCATACGTTCATCTCAAGCTTAATCCATAAACACCCGTAACACAGACTCCTTCAACACGCCCAAATCCGACCACTCAGAAGCCGCCATCCTACCTCGTGCTCTAGCTTCACCAATTATCTAGCGGTTGTCTTTCCTAATCGAGCCGTGTAAGTGCCAAGACTTGGAACTCCTCGTGGGAGCTATGAGGCGGCATGGATCTGGCTATGGACCTTCGTTGGTGATGCATTATGGAACGACTGACTATGCGGGCATCTGGTTTTTTCCATCCATCTTTTGAGCCGAGTGAACGTGGTGGTCTTGGCGGACTGGTCGGGGACTTGACTTGGTATAAGAAGGAGGGGTATCGGCCTCTCTGGAGGGGTTGTTGGACTTTTTGTTGGTCAGACTGAGTCTTGAGTTTCACCTTTTATATACAGTTGACTGGCTGTTTCTTTCTTTTCACTTTGCATTGCCAAGTTCTAGTTATCACACAGAAATCAGTCACAATGGTTCTTGCAGAGTACAACTATGTCTTTGCCCTGGGCACATGCTTTGCCCTTCTTGAGGCCTACAACAACGGAGCCAGTAAGTCACCAATCACCTCACTATCTACACCAATCCACCCAGTAACTAACCCACCTTTCCCTAGACGATGTCGCCAACGCCTGGGCAACCTCGGTATCCTCCCGCTCCGTCACATACCGCCAAGCCATGATCCTTTGCATCATCTTCGAGCTCACCGGTGCCCTCGCCGTGGGTGCCCGTACCGCCTCCACCATCAAGAACGGTATCATCCCCATCAGCGCCTTCAACGGAAACGCCGGTGTCCAACTTCTTGCCTTCGCCTGTGCCTCTGCTGGTGCTTCTACCTGGGTCATGTGGTGTACCAGACACAACGCCCACGTCTCGTCTACCTACTCGCTTATCTCGTCGCTTGCCGGTGTCGGTATTGCCACTGTTGGTTTCGATGGTGTCCAGTGGGGTTGGAACAACGGACAAGGTCTCGGCGCTATCTTTGCCGGTTTGGGTATGGCCCCTGTCATTGCTGGATGCTTCGCTTCCATCATCTTCCTTCTGATCAAGTACATTGTCCATCTCCGCCAGAACCCCGTCCGCTGGGCCGTTTGGACTTCTCCCTTCTTCTTCCTCATCGCCGGTACTGTCTGCACTCTGTCCATCGTGTACAAGGGATCTCCCCGTCTCGGTCTGGACAAGAAGCCCAAGGAGTGGATTGCCGGTGTATCTGTCGGAACTGGTGCCGCTCTTGCCCTTACCTCTGCCTTGTTCTTCCTTCCCTTCGTTCACGCCAAGGTCATAAAGAAGGATTACACTCTCACCTGGCTCGATGCCTTCAAGGGTCCTCTCCTGTTCTACCGCGAAGCCCCCGCCGATGCTGTCAACGCCCAGGTCCCCAACTACGCCGTCGTTCAGCACGACTCCGGCGACCTTGCCGCTCCCAACGGTGGCTCCTCTGGTGAATCCGAGAAGGGTCTCTCCTCGCCCGCTATTGAGCCTCTCCCCGAGAAGGCCCTCGTCGTAGCTGAGGCTACCCAGGCTGATTACAAGCAGATGCTCAAGGATGCCGAGGAGCGCCACCACGCTAACCTCCGTGCCCAGAAGGGTCCTCTTGGCTGGGCTATGCGCACTCTCCACGCTAACCCCATGGGTGCCGGCTCTATCCACGAGACTAAGAACCTCAAGACCTTGATTAAGCGTATTCCTGCTATGATTGTTGTTGGCTGCCTCTACGGAACTGCTTACGACATCCACACCGCACAGATCGGCATTGAGGGAACCCCCGAGGGTCAGCGCATGGAGCGTGTCTATGGCCATGCTACCAAGTACACCAACGAAGTCGAATACCTGTACTCCTTCGTCCAGATCATCACCGCCTGCACCGCCTCCTTCGCCCACGGTGCCAACGATGTTGGTAACGCCGTTGGTGTCTGGGCTGCCATGTACTCTGCCTGGAGCACCGGTACCCCCGTTGGCAAGTCTGCCGAGGTTCCTCTGTGGCAAATTGCCGTTGTCGCCGTCACCATCTGCATCGGTTTCATCACCTACGGTTACAACATCATGAAGGTCATGGGTAACAAGATCACCTACCACTCGCCATCCCGCGGTTCCTCCATGGAGATGGGTGCTTCTATCACTGTTCTTGTCTTCTCCCAGTACAAGCTTCCCGTGTCCACTTCCATGTGCATCACCGGTGCCACTGTTGGTGTCGGTCTGTGCAACGGCTCATGGAAGGCCGTCAACTGGAAGCGTGTCTTCCTTTTGGTTTTCTCGTGGTTCGCCACTATCCCCATTGCTGCTCTGATTGGTGGCTGTCTTATGGGTATGGCTTTGAACACCCCTCACTTCTAAGTTGATCTCTCATGTGTCTTTTTTTTCTTTTTCTTTTCATGTCTTGATTGATAAAATCATGTCTGGTCTCTACAAAATCATACCCTCCATTGTTTGTACTATTTAATAATTTGCTTTTTATCGAGTTGTTTGGGATTCTCTCAACAATGAATACAAAATACTCTTTTCCATTTAGCCTGTTTCTTTTGAATATCAGTGAAGTCTAATTTAGGTTGAAGTTGAAAACGGCGTATATCTCGGGGACGGCTACTTCGTTGTGGAGGGAGTTGGCGTGGTTGTTCTCGCCGGCTAGCAGGGAGTAGAAGGCGTTGGACTTTTTCTTGAATGTCATCTCCTCATTGCCTTTATGAATGATTATGGGGACGATGTTGGGGTACATGTCGCGGGTGTACTTGAGGGCTTTGTAGACTTCCGGGCCTGGAGCGGTTTGCAGGAAGCTATCCAAGTACTGTTTTTTGGCTTTCCTAATAGCCCGCCGCATGTTTCTTTCGTGTTATTACTCTCATGCCAGCCGAAGCCTATGGAGAGATTGTTATTCATGGTAGCAATAGCCTAAATCAAAAACAAAACTATAAAGAGATTTGTAACTCGTCATCTTCCCCTCTCCCCGGTCCTCTTATGCCCCTAACGAAAGCTCATTTAACTTCTCCAGCACCTCGTAGCCCGCCCCAAGGGCACCCACATTGGTCCACCCTTCCTCCGGACAACGCACCCGCACCCACTCCATTTCTTCATCCAGGCCTCTACCCCCCTCCTCGATCCACTGCTTCGTGCCAAATCCTGTATCGAATGAAAACAGTCAGAGCCTCCTTGCCCTTGCTACTTTGGAATAAGTCCTCCAGTCTAGGGAGCTGGGTTCCTATTGACATGAAGGCCTTTTTCCTCGCCGACTTGAACCTGGGACACTCCAACAGAATATGGAACACCTCCTCTTCTTCTCCTCCGCACACTCGACAGACGGCATCATCCCTTTTCCTCGCATTCCTCAGGAAAGGTAGATAGTAGCCCTTCCCCAGCTTCAATTGAAAGTAGGCTGAGCTAAGCGCCTTGGGGCCATTTGATAGGTTACCTTTGGTGCTCAGCTTTGGCCGGGTCCGCACTACCGCGGAGTAGTGCTTACCGACAGCTTCTTTCCAATTTCCACCGAGTAGGGCATCCCACTCCTTGATGCTCTGTTCCCTCACCAAACGCTTTACATGGCTTAAAGAGGTAAAGCCCCTCTCTGGTGGTGTTTTCAATAAGGCCTCTTTGGCCACCAAATCCACCTTCTCGTTCCCTTCGACGCCACTGTGCCCCGGGCACCACATAATTGTGACGTCCTTGGTTCGTAGCGGTCTTAGTACTTGAGAGAAGTAGTTGATACCGCGGAATCTTTGAATCGCAGCTTGCGAATCGACAAAAATGACTTTGTTGCCTTGTGTGGTTTGTAAAAAACGAACTGCTTGGACAATTGCCCAGCATTCACAATCGGCGATCTCCACATGGCTTCCCAAGGCATTGCTAGCGGTCATGCCTGAGTTGCGGTGGAAGAAAGCCCACGAGCTTTTGTCACTTTCCTTGGAACCGTCTGTGTAGACGATTTGCGCACCCTCCCGCTCCAGTTGTTTCACCAAGTTTGGGTGGCTTGCGGCCACTTCTTCTTTTGTTCCACGCTGGATCTGTATAGATAGATCTAACGGGGCTTGCCATGGGGCAAACCACGCCACTCTAGATCTGTCCATATCCCAAGTTGCAATGAATTCTGTAGCATCGAGAAAAACCTGTGGCAGAATCGTAGGTCTTGGACCTACCTGGTGTTGTGCCAGATCTGCTAAGGTCTTCCCCGATTCTAAGCCTTCAAATTCTCTTGAGAGTATTTGCCGTACGGGGTGATGCTCCGGAAAGCTGAGGATTCTGATAGCGTATCTTCTTTTTGCCATCTTTATCTTCACCTCTATAGGGAGTAATCCAGCTTCAATTCGCATAGCATGAATGCAAGAGCCCTGGAAAGCACCTAGTATTGCTTTGAGTCCGAGGTTCTGCACCCGTTGCATGGCTTTTATCTGCTGGATCATCGGCATATGTCCTTTTTTCCATACAATTGCTCCGTATTCCATGATTGGGGCTACGCAGCAGCTGTATAGAATCTTGGCTGTGCGGGACGGTACACCTCTCCCAATTTTAGTGAGTCTAGCAATGGCCATAAAAGCTTTTACGGCTTTACTTACTACCTCTTTGACATGCTCAAAAAACTGCATTCGTTGGTCGAGGAAGAAACCCAGCCATCTCATTACTGTCTTAGGATATACGGTCGTGTCTCCAGTTTGCACTGTGAACGTCTCCCAATCCTTTGATCTCGTGAGATGGATGAGTTCAGGTTTCTCATCTTCAAATTCGATGCCATTTCCTTTTGCCGCTGCATGTTTGTTCTGGTGGGAGGTTGCAGTCTTCTCTGAACTTCTTGGTTGTAGGGCCATTGTATACGTTTATCAGTTGGACATGCTTGCCAAGGCGGAGGTTTATCAGTTGGATATCGCCTTCGAGGAAGCCAAATACGCCGAAGTCGACACTCCAGGTGATAGATTTGTGGATGTAAGTTATCACCCGTGGGCTTGTGCTAGCTTAGTCGATGGTGGGGATGGGGTCACTGTGACATAGTCCTTATGACTGTGGAATATCCAGTTGCCGTCCGGTGACTTGTGGGTTTGCGGCTCCTGCAGGCAGATGATTAAAGCTCCGTGTTTTTCGGCGTCTGTGAACACTCGGTCCAGGACCGTGGAGGCTTTTAACTGGTTGTGCTGGATGATGGTGACTTGGTCGAATCTATACATGGATATATTTGGCGATCTCGATGACTTGGGCGGCGTAGAAGACGTTCTTCTTGCAATGGAGCTTTTCGGCGTCGGCAGCGGTGACGGCGAAAACGATGGATGCATATTTGTTTCCCGGGGCAGGGCGTTTCAAGAAACGGCAATCCCCTCGGGGCTCGATGCCATTGGATGCGGCGAACTCAAGGTGGAAGTTCTCTGCCTCCTCCAGGGGGACACCATGCGCGATGAGACGGGACCATTTTTCCCGGAGGCTGACCTTGTGCCAGCCGAGCGGCCGGAGGGCAGGGAGCCAGGACTCCTGCGATTCCCAGAGCTCGTTTCGGGCTTGTTTGTTGGTGCATGTGATACTCAGCTTGCCTTTTGAGGTGAGGCGGACACCGATCGCGCGCATGCCGCCATCCTGGTTGATCTTGTCGCGGATGGTACGGGCGGAGCTGAAATCACTTTTGTTTTCGGCCGACTCGATGCTGAGTTCGCAATCACTTGGGCCAGCGGGAGCGGGCTTCACCTTGTAGGTGACGAGTTGGAAGCCATCATCGGTGGCTGGGGTCGCGGCCGGGACAGCGGCTGTGGAAGGCGTCACGGGGACGGTGCTGTATGAGGAGCGTGCCGTGACGGGTCGGGGTTTGGTGGCTTCGGCGATGGTGGACTTGGTATTTGTTTGTTTGTTTGTTTCCATTTAATACCTGATTAGCAGGCCTAATGCCTCAAGGGTGGACTTGGTAGCGGTCGACTTAGCGGTGCCAGACTTAGGGGTGTTGGGCTTAGCGGCTTGGGTCTTTGCCTTGGTCACTATAGTCGTCGTGGGTGATTGAGCAGCGGCGGCAAGGGCGGCGGGGCTCGGGAGATCTCCCACTGCGGGGATGGAATTATATGTTGATAACTGCTCACAGTTTGAGCTTGCCTACCCAAAAGGAAGTCACCCTACGCGAAATTTCACGTGTGCAAATGAACGCTTGGCTGGGAGTGAAAAACCGGATAATCCACGGAAAACCCCGCGCGTCATGTAAAATACTACAGTCGGAGGACCGCCAAACACCAAATGATTCGTGTATACTGGCCGAAATTTTGCCTGAGTACAAACACGTAGTCCTCGACTGCATCGAAGAAGAAACCATTGACAACCAACCACACCAAACTGAAGATAACCGTCCTCCAAAAGAAACAATGCGAACTCGAAAACCAAGAAAACAAGACAGCAAAAGGAAACAAAACAAAGAAGAGTGAGGTAGACGAAAAAAGAAAAAAGGGCAACGAAAGAGAGGAGACAAAGGTGAAAGAGAGTAGGAAAAAGAAGAAAAAGGAACCGAAATAGAGTAGACCAAAAAGCTGAACCAAGATAGAAAGACCAAAGAGAAGTTGGGCCAATGTGTGTATGCAAGTATAGATGGAGAGAGAAGATAGGTAAGGAGGCGTGAGTCCTGTGTCAGTAAACCGTAGGAGACTGCTTATGGCGATGCAAGCTCAAAGAGCTCCGCCCGTTGCGAGGTAGTAAACGGATCCTCTCGCATGAGAATTGCCAGCGGATGGAGCAAGGCATCGTTGTAACGGTCAAGCAGAATAGTGAGCGTCTTAAGTGGGTCACTCCTGACTTGGGCTTCCATGAATTCGACACTCCAGTTAAGCGGAGTTCGGCCACTAGCGAGTTCGGGGCAAGACACTGCGAGGTGGAAAGCAGATTGTAGTTGTCTTCCGCAGTGGCACTCCGGATTTTCGCGCTTGTGGATGGCCCGTTGATAGCCATTGGAGCGACCATCGTGACCTGTTCGCAGCCTTGTCAAGAAGCCGTTAAGCTCTAATGACAGGCTCTTTCTCACTTCTCGGGCTCGCTTCCAGGGCCAGTCGTTCCAGGCTTCTCGTCCGGGATCGGTATTGAGAACTGTGACCCTGTCACGACCGGCACCTCTGTTGTCCGCCATCCATCTTCTTTCACCTTCATCACCGTTGAAGCGTAGGACGTTGTGGTTGATTTGATAGTCGGAACGTGGGTAGGGGACGGCGGGGGATGTGCCCGTGGCAGCAGTGATGTTGTATATGATTGCCATCCACGCAGGCGACTCCATGACCCGAGCCTCACTGCGCGCGGCGCGGTGGACAAGGTATTCCTGGAGTGGCTCGCACGGGGGGTGATGCGATTACCCGAGGTTGATTGGTCATAGCACGGATGTAGGAAAAATAAAAGAGTAAGTTTTGTTGAACGTAGCGGTCCTATGCTTTATGTTAGTTCTGGGTAGGATAAGATATATGGGCTGGCTTGCTCACCGTCATTATTGCGTGGGGTTATGTTTATCGTATTTCCAGGCCGTAGGCCAGTACCTGCAAATTGGAAATCAATAACAGCAACGTGAGGTTGTGTTAAGGCGTTCTTGGCGTGTGCTTGTTTTACTCTCGTGTGCGACGGCGTCGTACGATGACGGGCCACAAGAGATGCATATCCTGCGCCAGGCATCAGAATCCAGGTTGTGTTTGCAGCAACAAAGATGGTAACAGTGACTATTGAAAGAGCTGGTTGGCAGACTTCCACATTCATGCTATGGCCCGGGAGCCTCACCGTCTGCAAATGACGTCTGACCGGGACTAACATAGTACAAAGCACTAGTATCTCCAGTATGAGAGTACGGCATGGAGCACATGGTGAAGATTGTACCACCGCATGCGCGCATGCGTGCTCATTAGGCGGCTTTGGATTATGTGCATCTCATATTGAACCTGGCTGATAATATGAGGGAGAGGGCGTAGACGGGTCTTGTAAGGTTATGCAGCTTTGACTTGTGACAAGTACCCTGTTCGGTGGATTTTTCAACACGCAGGACGTTCTTGCTGAGCTTAATGGCTCATGGTTGCGGGACTTGGTGGCGTCCTTCGAAGTATAACAAAACAAGACAATACCAAATGAATTTTTCGCATATAGCGCCGACTCGACCCCTAATCGCAAGCTCTCTCAGGAGCCAAGTACAGTCAGTGCCGTTCAACCCGGAGCGCCACGTAGCGGTGGCCAAGATCCCGTAGTCCATCAAGGAGGTGGAACTCGGTGTCGCTGGTAGACATTTTGAGCGTTGGCGTCGATTACGTCGGATTCATTTGCCAACACGGGGGCCGGCGATAGGTTCGAAGTCGTGGTGGCAGCTGCGGTGGTTTAAGGGGGTTTAGCGGTGCCCTCAGCAACTAGCAGAGAGGCCGGAGATTCAGAAGACCCGCCGGCTTAATGAGCAGAACTGAAATCAGAAGCGAACACAGGGCCGGCTTTGCCGACGGAGTTGGGGGCACGAAGCCCCGATCCGGCGG
>JAJNMT010000211.1:0-119140 GCA_025685495.1 Huntiella abstrusa | reverse complement strand
CATCCTTCGACGTCAAAAACGTTGAGGATGAAAACGGAAAAGCCACCAGCCAACGGGAAAATGATTAATCGACACATTCTCACGGCTGCGTGTACGTGTCACCAATCGGTCTGCCAATCCAATTTATCCCATGTTACGAATTATGCCAACACTCTGCCATCGGACAACACCAGCCGCCATGGACTCTACACGAAAATTTGCATGGAATGGTACTTTGCAACGACGTCTCCCGTTGCTAGCCGCAGAAAGCCACACGGACGTAATCATTCCATTCACAGCACTATGCCGCGGAGAATTTGAGGTGTTAGCCAGTGTGGAGGAAGCGATGCTATACGAATCGGCGAAGGACCGTGAAGACAAGGAGTTTAGACGACGCGGACGTGAAAGGGCTAATACGGCAGCGCTAATCGAGGCTGCAGTAGCCCTAGGAATCCGTGAGCGGCGTATTTGGCATACGAGGAGGGCTTGTACGTTTACGGCGGTTGACGCTGATGATGATGAATGATGAGATATGGGAAAGGATGAGTAATCAATAGTTTCTTCGTCGCCAGTATACGACGTCTAGCAATTATGTGGGGCTTGTGTGACCAAAATGTTTTAGAGCAAGAATGACGCTTCTAGACGCCACAGACCTTTCTGGAAAAATGTGGCTGACTAAGGGAGCGGGTCCGGGATAGACTCACACTCAATGTTGATATTGTATGAAGGAGAAAGTTGATAGTTTGTTTTACTAACGTTTATGGATTTGTTACATTTTTTTGTCACTGGTTGACACTGCTGATAATGACGGAAATCCCTTTTCATATTCTCTTCATTGAGGCATACGACTCATTTTCTAATAACATCATTTCATTGTTGGAGTGTTTACCCGTGCCAGTACGGGTAAGTGTTGTGCATATCGATTCACCGGAGATTCCTACGAAGGAGGCCCTGAGAAAACTGCTTGGACGGCATGATGCGGTGGTTTGTGGTCCAGGGCCAGGGAACCCGTGTACCGAGAGTGACGTGGGGATTATGAAGTTTTTATGGGAACTTGGCGATGAAGGCTTGCAAATTCCAGTTCTGGGTATCTGCCTTGGGTTTCAAAGTGCTGGAGGGTGGTTTGGCGGGAAAGTGAGAAGATTGAGAGGCGGATTACATGGGATGGTCAGGTCATTGGGACATCGTGGGGAGGATATATTTGATGGGGTGGGTGACTTTAGTGTCACATTGTATCACAGTCTCTGTGTCGACCTAGGCCAGGACAGTGTACCCGAGGCCGAGTGGGAAACATGGAAATGGGCAGATAAGGGAGACATCGTCCCTCTAGCGTGGGTGACAGAACCCAGAACAGACGGCGAAGAGAGAATTCTTATGGGCTTCAGACATAAAGAAAGACCAGTTTGGGGTCTTCAATATCATCCGGAATCCGCGTGTACCGATCGGGCAGGCGACAAGGTTTTGGAAAACTGGGTATGGGCGGCTAAGAAGTGGAATGTGGAGAACGATCGGATCGTGAGACACGTGCCCGTTGTGTCCCCTACCCCAGTACTCCCTGCTACCACCCCTGCAAGATCCACACCTCCACGAACGAAGCCAAGTTATACCGTGAGACGACTGCCTTTGCCATCTCATGTTACAGTCACTTCTATTATTTCTATTCTGGGTTGTCAAAGTAGAGAGCAGATCGTTTTGGATTCTGCTAACCATACGGCCCATATACCACCCGGGGCTACCGATGTTCGTGGGTCGCATAGTATCTTGGCCCTTGATGTCGAATCGGCTGTGCGGTTTGAATATGACGTGCACGAGGGTATTCTCCGGCGGGTTCAGAACGGCGTGTCAAGTGGTATAGAGATGGAGGCAGACGGCGTAAAGGGAGTCTGGCAATATCTGAAAGAGTTCCATGCGCAAAGACAAGTATCTAGTGAGCGCGAGACACCATTCCTCGGTGGTTTCATGGGATATCTTACCTATGAATTCGGTCTTGCAAACCTCGGAGTATCTTTACCAAAAGGCCACAGAAACGGTCGACGGGCGGATCTAGCTTGGGTTTGGGTTACACGAAGCATAGTAATGGACCACCGAAACCACTGGCTGGATATCCAAGAACTCTCTGATACCCCAACTACTTGGTGTAACGACATCGCCAACAAGCTTCTTTCATCATCGACTTTCTCATCGCCTAGTGCACCACCACCAGAATCTGTACAACCGTTGATGCCACGAGGCACACAAAAACCCTCAGAAATGTCCCTTACGAGACCACATGTCAAGGTCCCCTCGCACAATACATATGCTGCTCGTGTAACGGACTGTCAATCACTGATTGCCGCTGGTGAATCATATGAACTCTGTCTCACCGGCCAAACCACTATTCATCTTCCCCGGACTACCCCTTCTACCCGTCTCGCAATGTTCTCGGCTCTCCGGAAACTTCAACCTACACCATTTGCTTCATACATCCATCTTGGCAGCGCAACGTTGGTGGGTGCCTCGCCGGAACGGTTCCTAAAGAGTGACCGGGCAGGCCGATGCTTAATGCGGCCGATGAAGGGAACTGTAAGGAAAAGTGAGGGTGTTTCGACGACGGAACAAGCAAAGAAGTTATTACATATACCCAAGGAGATTGCTGAGAACCTGATGATTGTGGATTTAGTAAGACATGACCTACAGTCAGTATGTCGCGCGGGAATGGTAGAAGCGACGAAGCTCATGCAAGTGGAGGAATACGCCACTGTTTTCACTATGGTCACCGCCATCGAGGCACAGATTGATACTGAAAGATATAGCGCGATAGATGCCCTTCGGGCAGCGTTCCCACCGGGGAGTATGACAGGAGCACCAAAACTACGGAGTTGCGAGTTGTTAACGGGATTAGAGGGAGGTGTGGAAAGAGGTTTGTATTCGGGAGTTACGGGGTATATTTGTGCCTCGGGGACAACAGATTGGAGCGTGACGATCCGGAGTTTATTCAGATGGCGAGACGAAGAAATCGGCAAAGATGAAGAAGTATGGAGGGTAGGCGCAGGTGGCGCAGTTACGGGCTTGAGTACGGCAGAAGGGGAAACGGAGGAAATGTACTTGAAAGTTGCGGGACCTGTAGAAGCGGTGGAGAAAATGAGGAGCGCAGGTGGTTGTTTAGACGGGACAAAAGACATTCATTGGATAGATTAAAAGAAATGCATTGGGCTACATGTGCAGAAGAAGGAAAGATATGTGGGGCCGACATCGGCTCGGGCGCCGGATTGGTGGGGGTATAACTGGCTGGATGTTCATTCGGCGTTGCTTAGAAGTCTTGATCCTCGGTGAAGAACATGCTAAAGCTAATGATGGTGCCATAAATAAGAAGACCACCAATTATCGACATAATCATAGCTTCAGTCTCGATCAAAGACGCATGGGCGAGAATAATGGGGAGGACTATAAGGACCGGTTAGTTTCCGCTCTCTCCACATTTCCCTTTAAAAACTTACCAATACCCATAACCACAAGGAAACCCGTCGCAAATCTCCCTACGTCCATAACAGCAGAAGCCCCATCATCAAAGTCATCGGGGTTCGCATAGTGGGTGCAAAGCCAATTCGGCACCGGCGCAATGACGTAGGTCGCGACGACGAATAGCGGGTAGTAAACCTTGAACAGGGCGCAAGACAGGATGACGAGAAGAAAGCCGAGAGCGAGAACAAAGGAGAGAGCGATGATCGTTTTGAGGCCAGCGGGAGGCATTTTGGCGGACTGTTCGTGATGTTTGTTGTTGAATAGTGTGGTGGTGTCGATGCTAGCGCGGAGTGTTCGGTGACCGGACCGAACTTGGGGTGTGTCGCGGGGTGGAGTACACGGGGAGAAAGAAGACGCGCGGGTGGTGACGCAACTGAACGGATTGTTGTGGGGGGTATTGTTTGTACGATTGTTCGCGATTCTGCATTGTAAATTCACAGATCGTGCCTGCATACTCGCTTTGGCGACCCATTGGTATGTTAGCCCTAACCCTTGGGTATCCCTGGCAGCTGTCAGATAATACCACCAGGTGACAGAGCTTCACGGTCGACGACGACAGCTTGAGGTGCCTAGGCTGGATGATGATGATGATTATGGAGACGAAGGCTGTTAGTTTTGGGAGTTGTTTACGATTGTTTTTTGCCCTTTTTAAGTGACTTTTTCTTCAATTTGCCCCTGGGTTTCCCGGATAATTCCAAAGTCTTTTAATCTTGGCTGGTTCAAGCTATTCCGTTGATAAATCACCTGTCTTGTCTTAGAGCTTCGTAGCTTCAACACACCGCGCCGTCGATCTCACCAGAGCCAAGAAACAACCAATTCCCTCGACACAGATTCTCCCGTCGCCATCATGTTCCGTAACAACTACGATAACGATACCGTCACCTTGTATGTCTCTCCATACTATGGCTTCAGCCTCGTTTACCAATTGGGCCAAATACCCCTCCATCAACCCCTCCCCCGCTAACCAAGGTGCTTCTTCGAAATAGCTCGCCCCAGGGCCGTATCTTCCAGATTGAATATGCCGCCGAGGCTGTCAAGCAAGGTTCCGTTGTTGTCGGTCTGACCAGCAAGACCCACGCCGTTCTCTGCGCCATCAAGGTCCGTTTTCACCTTCCCTACTATACTTACACCTGGTAGCTAACCACGTCTTCTCACCACAGCGCAATGCCGAAGAACTCTCCAGCTACCAAAAGAAGCTCTTCTCCATCGATGAGCACCTCGGTCTTGCCATTGCCGGTCTCACCTCTGACGCCCGCGTCCTTTCCAACTTCATGAAAAACCAGTGCCTCAGCTACCGTTTCACAACCAACCGCTCCATGCAAGTGGCCGACCTTGTCAGCGAAATCGGCGATAAAGCCCAATACAACACCCAGCACTACGGCAAGCGGCCTTACGGTGTCGGTCTTTTGGTTGCCGGTGTGGACGAGAACGGCCCCCATCTGTTTGAGTTCCAACCCTCGGGTATGACGGAGGAGGTTCTGGCTTTTGCTATTGGTGCCCGGTCGCAGATGGCCCGGACGTATCTGGAGCGGAACTTGGATAAGTTTGCGGACTGCACGCGGGATGAGCTAATTCAGCATGGTTTGCTGGCTCTCAAGGAGAGTTTAGTGCAGGACCGTGAGCTGACGGTTGATAACACGAGTGTGGGATTCGTGGGCTGCGGTGGTCCCAAGAACAAGGTGACGGAGCCATTCAAAGTGTACGATGAGCAGGCTGTGAAGCCTTGGTTGGACCGCCTGGCTGAGCAGGAAGATGCCGAGGAAGAGGAGGAGGAACAGGCGGCGGCGGTAGCGGAGGCGGACACAATGGACACAGACAACTAGAGTGGGTAGAATACCAACAAGGAGATACCAAGATACGGGATGTATGTAATGCCAGACGAATTATGAAATTGCCGGATTGGTTCTAAACTACAAGATGTTTATCTATTCCTGACCCCAGTCCAACTTGAAGGCCGACTTAGCCGGCTTATAGTTCCTCAATGCCTCCAGCACACCCTCCGCCGTCGTAGCCACCGAGATAATCTCCACCTGGTCCCCTTGAATGAAACCGGCCTCCTTGGCTCCTCTAACCCACGCCATCAACCCATCATAGAACCCCTCCACATTGAACAACACAATAGCCTTCTTGTGAATACCCAACTGATTCCACGTAACCGTCTCAAAAACCTCCTCCAACGTACCAAAACCCCCAGCAAGTCCCACAAAGCCACTTCCCTCTCCTCCATCAAACACCTCCTGTGCCATAAGTCTTTTGCGTGTGTGCATATCCGGAACAACGGTCGTCCGGCCATAAACCGTCTCGGTAGGCACATACAGGCCGTTCTCGCCGGGGTGTTTAGTCCCATAGGTATCATCGCGCTCATGGCGAAGCAGCGCAGTGGGAATGACGCCGTGCACGGAACTGGGGCCGCGGAGAGAAACCAGGGTGCGGGCTAGTTCGCCCATTAGACCGATGGTGCCGCCGCCGTAGACGAGGGAGATGTTGGCGGCGGCCATGGCGTGGGCGAGGGCGCGGGCGGAGGCGAGATGCGCGGGGGATACGCCGGGGGAGGAGCCGCAGTAGACGCAGATAACGGTGGGTTTGGAGGACATTTTGGTTGTTGTTGATTGTGTATGTAGATGGGTGGTTTGGGATATCTTGAACATTGGTGGTTGATACTGACTGACGTGCCTGCATACTTATGTGATTCGTCGATATCTGCCAATCCCACCATATCAATCCCTGCACCTAAACAGGAAAGTGGGTTCCCCCATTTCCGCGACTTTCCGCCGGTTATACCGGGGAGATGTACGCCGTGGTTCAACGCCATTGGGGTCCAATTACATAACCCCCCACTCAAGGTATCACAACTAAACGGTCAACCTCTCCGACCCAACCACCAGTCATCGTCTCCAACCATTACAAAAACCCTGCTGCTGAAAGAATCTCCAAGTACATTCATACAAACAAAGTCACCCAGTCTTGAAGTCCAAAAATTCAAACATATCCATGTTCTTGTTGCCGTGTCAGGCTTACATCCTCCCCTACATCTACTACCTAATCCGGGAATTCCCCGTCCCTGGTGTCCGATGACCCCCAAATCTGCGTGCACTTTCCCTTTACAGCACACTAAGGGTGACATCACGGTTAAAAGCACCAAGCACTCCGGTATTGAGTTTACCCCCCACCACACTTGGTCCCTTGACATTGATCTGCAAACTAGTTAGTGCCAAACTCCTATCATGTATCCGCGAACTCCTATCGTAGGAATCGGATATCGCAATGATGAAAAAAACTTACCTCACCACGAATCTTAAAATCAGTCGTGATATACTCCCCCTTATCAGAAAGCCAAACCTCAACACTTCCCGCTGGTGGACCAAAGTGGGTAGGCTGACCCGCACGCACCCGGTAATCATACCAAAGACTCTGTGCCAACGGCCCGGCGACACCCTCTACGACTAAAGCGTGGACTACACGACCACCCCACAACGCTCTCAAATCAGACAGCATCTTCTGTGACAAAACAGGTTTCTGGCCCGCCCGCTCAGCAACATACACAATGCGAGGACGAACCTCGGGACTTTTACCAATAGCCGGGGCGGCACCAGTCTCCAACTTGTGTAAGAATCCGGTGGTGTTGAAAAGCACACCAAAATTCTCAAGGTGGCGTTGACGGAAGGCGTGGGCTTGGCGAAGCATGAAGGACCCGTTAACAATCTTCATTCCCTCAGCGTGGTATACAAGAGCCTGCTCGGGCGAAACTACAAGGACAGTGGGAGAAACACCGGTGGTGGCTGTAGAAAGAGGTGCCTCGCGACCAGCAACAGAGTTAAGCGCCACATTGGCATTGCTGAAAAGGGCGACGAGAGTGAGAATCAAAGTGTACTGGTCCGTCAAAAGTTCAGCGGGAAGGAAGGTGTCATTCGGTCCAAAGTGCTCAGACGAAGGAATAGCCGCGATCTGTCCCGCCATACCCGCAACAACATGCTTCTGAGTAAAGGTAGTCATACGTTCAAGCCCATCAAAAATGACAATATCCCCGGGAAGCTCCTCCGTATCCGTCGAAAGCGGGCTAGCCGCCGGCGCCGAAACAATATCCGCCCAAGTAGCAATGTTAATGGTTGAAGCCCCCGGAGGAGGGGTAGTCCAATCCATCGAGCTAGTTCCAGAATCGACCACCCACACAACCTTACGCAGACCGGGGTACGATTCAGCGACGGACTCGAGAGCAAAAGTGCCAGGTGCGGCAATCAGGGTATCGGCGGAGGAGGCGCGGAGCATCGCTGTGAGCTCGGCGGTAGACGCATTGTGGGGGATGAGAATCGCGGTGAGCTTCGGGTAGAATGAGCAGGCAAAGAGAGCAAGGAGGAGCTCGACTGAGTTGGGAAGTTGGATTGCGATGCGGGAGGAGCCGTGTTGGGATAGGTGGTCACCGATCAGGGAGATCTGCCGGGTGAGATCATCTATAGTTATCAAGTCGAGTTGTTAGCACCTCATTCATGATTCCATATGCACCCAAAGTAACATACCCGTATCATGGGTCTCAACTCTCTCCGTGCCCCAAACCGTCTTGATCTTGCTTGTCTTGCCCTCCTCTCCTCTAACAAACTGTCTCCAAACATCTCTCAAATCGCCATCTCTACCGCCCGAGAACTTAGGCGCCCCCTCCTTAACAACATTCAACCCTCTCGCCAAGCCATTCAACGCCATCGAAGCCGGTCTATAAACCGCCGACTCCTTAGGCATCCGCATAGCGGTCCGCGAACTCTGTCTCCCCAACTGCAACGGATGCAAGTCCGCATCATAAGTCCACACCTGTTGTACAATCCACAATACAAAGATAATGCCAACGAGAAGTGTGCTAGAAAGCGACCACTGGTCAAACAGAGCCTGCGCCCATTCTTTAAGGACCGCGACAACTGCGTTGAAATGGTTATCTCTCTCGCTGAAGGCGGGGGCACCACCCGGTGGTGAATCTAGGTTTTCCATGGTAATTTTGTGTGTGTCGATGGGTAATGATCTCCTGGATCTGATGGAATCTTCAATGAAAAATAAGATACTTGAGGAAGAAAATAAATGAAAAAAAGGTGGACAGATTTCAAAAATCTGGTTGAAACACCGCCACGCTACAGCCCAAATCTACCCGATCAAATTGATTAATAAATGAATCAGCAAATCCGTAAACCTCGCTAACCATCAACAGATAATTGACCTGAATTTGTGTCCAATTGCGGATTTATACAAAGACGTAAAGCTGATGCAACACGGATCGCTAGTTTCACTTCCTTGGACCAGTCTCTGTTGAACTCCACGCTGACGTAGTAACTCCTTACATATCGCCACTGATCATCCTCCGTTGCTCTGTCGCCAAGCTCAAGCTTACTTGTCATGGAGGGGCCATTTGCTGACTAAGCTATGTACAAAATATAGCAGGGACAATCATCATCATCATCATCGTCACCGACATCAAATTATCACAAAAGGCACATAAAAACCCAAAAACACCATTGTAAATACCAAAATATAATAAACCGAGAAATCAACTTTTGTCTAACGTGTTTTGTCATCCTTTTCGCCCCGCGAGAGAAAACCCCAAATAACCCGTTCGTTCTATCCAGGAAAGCAACCAAATGCCTCCCTATATCATGCTTGGCACGATCATAACCAAAACCCGAAATCTAATTCGGCAATCTAAAGAAATCAAGGACGGCCCGAAGCCCAGACCAGCATGCTGGCCCACGAACCTCAACCACCCCTTCTGCCATGAAATGGCCATTGCCACTGCTCTCCGCGCCCGCTGTAGGATCTATCATGAATATCTCAAGCAGCTACTGTCATGCCAGACAGCACTCTGCCCGATCCTCTATCAAGCGCATCAAGCAAAATTCGTCGTAAACCGGAAATGCAATGTCATAATCGTGTACCAGCCAGTCTAAGGGTATCAAGAGCGGGAAAGAAAAAAAAGAAAAAGAAACACCAAGTGGATATCAAAAGGAAAAAAGAAACAGAATGAAAAAAAAAAAACGAAAACAATAACCAGGCCCGTTTTGTCGCCAAGACACTCTGTCCAGCTAAACGGCGAGGAAATAATCCCGCCGGCTAGATACACCAAGATCCAGACTCCCATGAGGGAAATCCAAACCACAAGGCGTGATACTTGCCGTCGCATCAAGTAACAAACACCGACGCTCCTGCAAAAGTATAAAGAGCTGGCAACAAAAGGCATGAAATAATGAAGAGCAAAACAAAATGAACAACAAAAAGCAAAAAGAGGCGTGCTTGGATATCACCCAATAACGCTAACCACGGAAGCATGATACGGGACAACCCGGGCGTTCCGTGAATACCGTATGTGTGGATGTTTACCACCAACCACCGCCGCTGTTGCCGCCAGAGCTGGGGTTACCGTAGCCGCCGCTGTTGCCGTAGCCGCCGCCGCCGTTGTAGCCGCCGTTGCCATAGCCACCACCGTTGCCGTAACCGCCACCGGAGCCACCGTTGCCGTAGCCACCACCGCCAGAGTTTCCGCCGAAGCCGCCGCCACCACCGCCGTACTTGCGGAAATCGCGGTTGGCACCAGCGCTGCGGGCACCGCCACCACGGCCACGACCGCCGCCACGGCCACCGTACGAAGACTCGCGGGCAATGGTCTCCAAGAAGGCAGGAACATCCTGGTTAGCCTCCTTGAGCAGCTCCATGAGCTCACGGACAACACCACGGTTACCACGGTTGAAGAAAGCAGTGGCAACTCCAGTGTTTCCGGCACGACCAGTACGACCGATACGGTGAACGTAGTCATCAATATCAGTGGGGAGATCGTAGTTGACGACGTGGGTGACGTTAGGGATATCGAGACCACGGGCGGCAACAGCAGTAGCAACGAGGATGGGGCAACGACCGTTGCGGAAGAACTCGAGAGCGCGCTCACGCTCACGCTGAGTGCGATCACCGTGGATCGAAGTAGCGGGGATGTTCTGGTTAATGAGGAAGTCAGACAGAGAGTCAGCCATGCGCTTGGTCTCAACGAAGATCAGAGTAAGACCAGTGCCGCCCTGGGTAGTGAGAATATCAAGCAGGACGGAACGCTTGTCAACGTCTTCAACGTATTCGACCTTCTGGGTAATGTTCTCCGAAGTGGAACCGACACGACCGACCGAAAGGAAGATGTAGTCCTTCAGGAAATCGCGAGCGAGCATCTGGATGTCACGGGGGAAGGTGGCCGAAAACATCAGAGTCTGGCGGTCCTGAACACCGGGCATGTCCTCACCCTCAACAATGCGGCGAATCTGGGGCTCGAAACCCATGTCCAGCATGCGATCAGCCTCATCAAGAACCAGGTACTTGATGTTCTGGAGAGAGATGCGGCCACGCTCAAGAAGATCGACCAGACGACCGGGAGTGGCGACAAGCAGATCGCAACCACGCTCAATCTGGCGCAGCTGAGAGCCGATGTCAGCACCACCGTAGACGACGCAGGGACGAACCCACGAACGGTACGCGAACTTGCGAGACTCGTCGTAAATTTGGGAGACCAGCTCACGAGTAGGGGCGAGAATCAACGAAGTGGGGTAGGCCTTGCGCTGGCGGAAGCTACCGCCCTGGGGAGCCGGAATGGCCGAGGGACCGTTGATAAAGGCCTGGGACAGGATGGGGAAAAGGAAGCCACCAGTCTTTCCGGAACCAGTCTGGGCACAGGCCATCAGATCACGACCACCCATGACGATGGGGATCGAGTACTTCTGGACGGGAGTGGGGACCTTGTAGCGGGAGAGCTCAATGTTGCGAACGAGGTGCTCATCAAGAGGGGGGATGCTGAAGGTCAAGACGGGCTCAGGGACATCACGACCGGAAGCCTCGACGGGAATGTCATCGTACTTCTCAAAGTTGATACCAGAGTGCTGCTTAGACGGGTCATCAGCAGTACCGTAGAGCTCACGCTCAACGCGGGGGTTGGCGGGACCGGGGATGTGCTTGCCGTCAACCCACGAACCATCACCGGAGCCACGGTTGTTGTTTCCGCCCTCAGCGGGACCGTTGTTGTTGAAGTTACCGCCGCGGTTGTAGCTGCCACGGTCGCCACCGTTGGAGCGGTCGTTCCAGCGACCACGGCCACCACCGTAGCCACCACGGCCACCGCCGCCCTCGTAGTTACGGCTACCACCGCTAAAGAGTAATGAGGTTAGTGTCATGTCATCACAACCGTTACTTGGAATTTCAAAATTACTTACTTGTTCCAGCCGCCACCGCCACCAGACTTGCGGGCGTGGGGGGGGACGTAGGAAGAGCCGCCGCGGCTGCCCTGGCCCTGAGGAGCCTGGTTCTGGGCGGGCTGGCTCTCGTTGATAGAGAGGTTACCCATGTTCAGCTGATCAGCCATGATGATGAAGTTTCGTCGGATTCAAAGGTGGAAAATGATGCGAATAGAGAGTAAGAATCTCGCTGTGCCAAAACAACACAAGAGATTAAGAAGAAACTAGCAAAGGTATGAATGTTAGTCTTGTGCACTCTGTAATCCACATAAGCGTGGCTCTCAAGCAAGTGGTGACAGATGATCAGGCCGGCCTCAAGCAAAGCCTGGGTTCCAACCAATCAACAGCAACCTAGAGCGTTGAATGACATACCTAGTAAAAAAACTTTCTGTAAAGGGCCAACGAAAAACCGCTGTGCCGAAAAGAAAGTGGGAATAGAAAACAAAAAAACACACGTGTATTTCCTCTGGGGAAGATCTAAACGAACTTGCAAAAGGAAAGACAATCACTCGTAAACAGAGAAAGAAAAATGAAGAACAGAGTGCTCCTCTAGTTGTTTGTAGTGGGGATGAAGGGGGGAGGGATTGCGGTGGATCAGAAAAAGAAGAGAGGAGAGGAAGAAAAATTTCCAGCAAGCAAGGGATCAGAACGCTATTCAAGTAGGCCGGGAAAAAAACAAGCCTCACCTACATACAGCAGAAGGAACTAACGGATACATTTTGAGCCGCTAGCATAAGTTTCTTAACATGGTCGTCAGAACAGTGGCCACTAATGGCATGTAATCAGTTAGTCAGTTGCCTCCTCTACCAAAGCATCAACTCTAAAAAACCAAGCCTTGGGCTCTAGATACCCGGCTGGCCGACCGTTGAAGCTGCTCTCTCTGGTAAATCAAGATGCAGCATAAACCTGGAAAGCCCCTGTGAGGTACTGCACATAGGCCCAAGCAGCCCTATATCAGATTACGCTCATCACTTAGCAACTGCAAGGTCCAACTGCATCTCCTATGTACATTTAGTGCAACAGTGCAGCTGACTAAAACGATGTCGCGTTGTTGCCACCGGTTTACAGAGTGTAAATTAGGCTACAGTTAACACTTTATAGCTATAGTATGCAAGTCAATCCGCAGCGCCGCCGGTTGTTTATACCAACGTCAAAATAAGGCGGAAGCGAGACTCGCCAGCCATTTTCCAGGGGTTCGAAAAACGTTCGGCAGGGCTTCTATGATATCACGCCAATGTTAGACGTTACCAATGCCCATGACGGGTGTTAAACGTGGTCCCAAACTTGTAGGGTTGCAGTGAACTCAACCTCACCATCTCATGAGCATTAGAGGGCCAGAGCTCTACGTTTATGTCCCGGACTTAGATTCCCGGAAATGGCATGCGGTACTACGGTGCATGCGATGGGAACATGCGTGAAAAGTGTCCATCAGTTTAACAAAGTAATAACTTACTACGTTATGTCCTATTACATATGCACATACAAAATGCTGACTTGGGAGAAGCTGTAACATTTCTGCAGCTTTGAAAACCCTACACAGTGCTAAAATCCGGTCCCGCCTTTAGCGGGCGTTCGCTGAGCCCGTTCTACGCTTGATATCTCAGGTTTGACGGCCTGATAAAGTATCGCGGGGTTCGCCGTGAAGATTCCATGGCACCCGTTCAGGCGAATCAATCCTAGCCTCCGTCGCCAATTCCGTCTGATATAAACATTGACGGGCTTTGGATCAATGAATAGTGGAATGTCAGCAAGTGGATAGTGCGACAAGCCGACGCTGTCATTACATCAGGGTCAGCAAACGAAGCTAGTTTGTTGGATTATGTACATATGTATCCCTTTCCGGCCTCCTATTGAATTGATCAGACTTTTGCGTTTTCAAGGTGTTTGCGTTAATCAAGATAGGCGGAGTGCCGCCGAAATCACACTGAAAGGCAATTGATGAGTTGAGGTTCAATGTTTGCTAAATTATGGTTTAACTCAGCCAGGGTCGTCTAAGTCTTGCGATGGGATCGTTGGTCAGAGCGTGCTTCCAAAAGTTGATTTATATTGTTACAGATAGGCTGGCAGTAAAATTATACTTTTATATTGAAGAATCCGACTACTTCTACAAAAACGCTTGATATCAATGAATTGTGGTCTCTAAAAATATCATTATGCGTCAAACCTCAAGGCCGCGAATACAGGCCGCCCCTCTAGCAAAAGCCCTTTTATGTAACCGCTAGTATACCTTCAAACGACGTCGTTGGCCTGTATAAAAGACCGCGCCTAGCATGCATGGCATGTAGTAAGCGCCCATGAACATGAGCTTGGCAAATGGAAACTGCGAAATCACGAAACGAAAGAAGAAGCTACGTTTGACGTGGCGCCTGCACATGTATATTCAGAAACGAATAGAAATAGAGCCGTAATATGGGAAGAAACATAAAACCTGACAAGTTTGCTTCGTTCAGCTTGTTGATCTTACCCACTCGGAATTATCGTGATCAGAACGCAAACTACTATACATAACAGATTCAAACCATAGATCCACTTGACAACTCCATTGATACTATCGCCAGTACTATCGATTCACGTAAACTGAGATGTCGACAAAAAAGGAGATTCACCCAACAAGGGAGGGCTTTGGTCCGCGGGCTCTCGCATGTCTCGAGATGTGCGTTTCCAGTATGTTGACGCCACGGATTTCACAACATAGAAGCATGTGGTGAAGAAGACTAACAAAGGACATGCTGTACTACTAGACCCAAGCTTCTACTTTTATATTCTCAGCTTTGTTACCTTTGTCCTATGTTGTAAGTGTGACCCAGGCTGATTTGGGATGAAGCTCATCTGATATCGAATCTCTTGATGCTGACGATACGTTATAACAGTTGTCTTACTCTTCGATGAAGAAGCATACCTGATTTCTGCAAACTTCAAGGACTCAGATGAGGTCGTAAAGATTGGTTATTTGAGTATGTTGGCGCAAGAACTTGTTGATTTGATGTCACCCACTAACTAAACTCTCTTGCAGGATGGTGTCTATATACTGCCGACGGAAAACGGTGCAGCTGGATAACAATGGAAAATAACATCGGGATCGACACCTCCAACCTCTCCCCAAACGCCACAACATTAGCCTCTGTGTCGCACACGTTCCAGACTCCAATCCTCGTGACCACGACGTTGGTCAGCATCATTTGCTCGATAATCCTTATCATTATGACCAGTGCCATCATAAACTACCCCCATCATGCCCTTATCAAGCCTCACCGTCTCGAAGAGTTTCATCCGGTTCACCGCGATAACGTGCCATTCTTGGTGCTTACACGCAGAGGTCTCACGACTGTAACTCAGACAATTGGCTTCTTCACACCCCTGGCGTGGTGTGCGTTGGCAATAAGTTCATACATTGCTTTAGAGGCGCCACGAAGCCTTGCTCGAGTGACTTCTGATCTAGAGCTGTTTAGTGGAAGACTTGGGTTCTCCATTCTTTGGACCTTGTCTTTAGGGGCCGCTTTATTACAGTTTTGTCTGTATCTCATCTTGCTCAACCTTGCAAGACATAGAGCTTCGATTCAGGTTTGATGTATATTACAGAAAACCAAGGATTTTCTTGGGCACAGAGGGTTTGTGATATAGTGATGGCCCAATGGCTAGACAAGGATCGTGACCATTTACCATCGATCCCATGGTGACACAGAACACCGGCTCCACCATGGACGCCTTGCATTCTTTCATTTCCTTTGTACGGTAGCGTTGCTTTTTGATAGAACATGTATATATGTTTTTAGACTTTTCCACTGTTTTTTTTTGCATTAACAAATTGTTCATATTGAAAGCCGGGTGCATGGGATGTCTACCCAGACCAGGCAATGAGTACTTTGGTGTCATGTACAGTGCTTCATCAAACTCTTAAGGCGAAAACAAAACATAAGGCATAACTAGGAAATCAAAACAGCGCCACAGACCCAACCGAACCTAAAATTACGCCATCTTGACGACCTTGTCGTCGTCAAACTCAATGTCCTGGATCCCATCTGCCGTCACAACCTTGCACGTCATGCCCTTAAAGTCAATGGGCAATCTTCTCTTGAGCTCATCGGTGCACATGTTCAGAAGCTTGATACCCTGGGCCAGATCGATCTCGGGGTGGTGGTGCTTATCGAGGATAGAAAGACAGTAGTACTGGGCATAACCATGGGCGGCATAGGGGAGGGGCGCGAGCGATGCGAGGTAGTCGAGCCAGAAGAGACTGGGCTTCTTGGTAATAGGATCAACACCACCGAGAAGAAGGTTCACGTTGTAAGGATTGCGGGATCGTAAGCTGGAAGCAAGCTCACCACGAACGAAGTGGGCGAGGGCGCTGGGGGAGAGATCGGTTTCGTTGCGCATGGAGTAGAGCTTGGCGTTTGCTTGGATGTAATCGGCAAATTGGACTGGCGGGGAGAAGACACAGGTTAGTTGGGAGGGAGGGAGGGAGAGGGAAGACGAGCTACGTACTGGTGTCGCCGGCTTCTCCGCTGAAGGCCATGAGGGTCGATGGGTTCAGAGCTCTGGTCTTGTCGTCTTCGGCCTTGAGGACGGTGGCTCCGCGCATGGCGGCCTTGGAGGCGGCAATGATGGTGAAATCCTTGCCGGTGATACCCAAAAGAACCTCCCTGGACGCTGGTTAGTATGCTGGTTGGCATGGAATATACGGGTTCGCGACGCCGGGTGGTCGGCCATGGCGGGGTAGTTTGGACGGGGATACGAACATGTTGATGATGTTTTGTCTGGACTGTGGTGGACTGTAGTATTAATTAAAGACCGGGAACAAGTATGCAGGTCGTCGGGTGTTGGAAAAGAGTGCAATTGGTGTATTATGGACTATTCACTCGTCCTTCAAATCACTATGTTTCCAGATGTCGTCGTCAATAGCTTCAGCCTTGGCCCCAAGCTCCCAAGTCGTACGCAGCTACCGCCTACGTGACCCTGGCGTGTGTTCCAAGCTGCTAACCCAAAGTAGACGACCCTAGTGGTTGACACAACCCTAACGAGCTGTTAAATCCAGGAACAGGGGCCAGCTGCCTGCCTAGGCTCACCGCTTTCCTATCCTGCTTATCGGCCCCGCTGATAGCTGATTGGAACTTTTTTGTGGATCCTAATATTTTTTTTTGCTGGACAGGATAGAGATGTCCAAGGATGCAGAAAAGTATGGTAGAATTGGCTGGTGCAGAGTCGAGATAATCGCATTTAACGGGTGTTCCAGAGAGCGTGAACTCACGCCACACTACAACATTTAATACAATTTGTTACCCATTCGTTTGGCCTGTCATCCGCCTCAGTCTTTATCCTATTAAACCGGCCATAGTGGCTTAGTTTCTGTCTGTAGACATCATTATTATCACGAGGGTCTCCATCCCACTACTAGTCGCCGCCCAATTACCCACGAACAAATCTCCAAACCACCCGAAGCACGACCACTCATAATGTCCTCATTCTTCACCATCCCCGGGCAAAAGAAGCGCAAGCGGGCCGGCGATGCCGCGCCCTCCACCGCCAAGCGCAGCATGCCAACCCGCACGAAACCCACCAGCGCAGCCCGCAGCGCCCCGCGCACATCCAGAAAAGCCGCTACCCCGGAAGACTCGGAGATCTCAGGCAGCGATAGTGACGACGACATGGTTTCAGCTCGCGCCAGCCCGGAAGCTACCCGGAACTCAGACGATGACCTCTCCTCCAGCTCCGACGAGATGGACAGTGACGAGGAAGAGCAGGATACGGCAGCGGCCAGACGGCTCGCTATGGCGGCGCGGTATTTGGAAAATGTGAAGGAGCAGGTTGATACGATTGGATTTGACGCCGAGGAAATCGATAGAGATATGATTGCCGAGCGTCTGCAAGAGGATATTGCCGAGACCAAGGGAAAGGTCTACCGTATGCTTGCCGACTCATTCGCCTTTTCCCGCGCCTCCCACACCATCTGGAAGGCCAACACCCACGGCTTCACCTCGGTAGCCGTTCACGAACCCTTCGCCTACACCGTCACCAAGGACTTGCACGTGCAAAAATGGCGCCTACAGGACCTCCCTCACAAGCAATTCCCCCAGACAACCCGCCGGAAGCCCTCCCGGCCCGACGCTCCTCCGCGGAAGAAGCCTACTCTGGTTACCTACGTCAAGGGTGACCGCCGGAAGAGCAAGGACCGCGACTACCAACGGCACACAGCGGATATTCTGGCCGTGGCCGTGTCACCCGACGGGAAATTCCTTGCTACCGGTGGTGCTGACCGGAAACTCATCATTTACAACACCGAGACTCTCTCGCCAATCAAGGTATGGACACACCACCGCGATGCCGTCACAGGCCTGGCCTTCCGCCGTGGTACCAACCAGCTTTTCTCGTGCTCAAAAGACCGCACAGTCAAGGTATGGAGTTTGAACGAAATGGCCTACGTCGAGACTCTCTTCGGTCACCAAGACGACGTAGTCGACATTGCTGCGCTCGCACAGGAACGTTGCGTATCAGTTGGTTCGCGTGACCGAACAGCCCGTCTGTGGAAGGTAGCCGAGGAATCGCAGCTTGTATTCCGCGGCGGCGCCAACGACAAAAAGACCAAGCGCGGCCTGCACACGAATCCCACCGTCGACCCTCTCAACCCACGCATTCCCAACGAGGGAACCCTCGACCGTGTGGCCATGATTGACGACGAACTATTCGTTACCGGTGGTGACAACGGCGCCTTGTCACTGTGGAGTGTAACCAAGAAGAAGCCTCTCTCCATTGTCCCTGTGGCCCACGGCTTCGAACCCTGTCTCACACCCGCGCAAGCCTCTTCCGAAATCACCCCCGAAGCCTCCGCCGTTCCAGAGCCGTCACCGCGGTACATCACCGCGATCTGCACGGTCCCCTACTCTGACCTTATTCTTTCCGGTTCGTGGGATGGATATATCCGGGTGTGGCGGTTGTCAGATGACAAGCGGACTCTTGAGCCCATGGGCGTCTTGGGACCAAGTGAGGAGGACGACGAGGACTTTGAAGTGCGGGGCGTCATTAATGATATTGCTGTGTTTGAGAGAGGAGAGAAGGGTAGTGAAGGTCTCTGTGTTGTAGCGGCTGTGGGTAAGGAACATCGCTTTGGTCGGTGGAAGACTGTAGAAGGAGGTCGGAATGGTGGTGTAGTATTTGAAGTGTCAAGAGGGACGACAGTGCAAGAAGATGGAGATGATGAGGATGAGAGTAGTGATGGTTCTTCGGCAGGTTTTGAGTCGGAGTAAAAACGGGCGTTATCCATATCTGTTTCTGTTTCTGTTTCTCTTTTAGATATTTTGGGTTCTCGACTTGCTGCATATCTTTTTGTTCTTATTCCAGCTGGTAACATCACCAATCATCGGGCGTTTATGAATAATTCATTATCTTCTTTGCTTCAAAAAAAAACTGCATTCATTCCTATGAAAAGTCTAAAATCAACCCTATTTTTGACAAAACCAAAAAGCAAAAGAACGCCGGCAATGATGCTAAAACAAACTCCAAGTGACTTTTGTAATACAATAAACGCCCCTTCACTTAATCCATCGTCATGTCAATAACAGACCCTCTTGTCGCCTCCTTCCCCGTCCCCATGATCGTTGAAGACCGTTTCCTCGTATGAAATGCCCGCACAACAGGCCCCTTCGATGTCGTCATAGTAAACGGATGGTCCCGTTCTTCCGCCCCCGAGCTCTCGTATGCTGCATCACGACCCTTGGACTGCAAAAACTCACGCATCATATCCGTCTTTGACCCTGCTGCTGAACTAGAGCTAGAAGGTCTCTCTGTGTCATTACTAAAAGAAGAAATGGCAGTTGATGGACGTATAGAAGAAAGTGATTTGAAGGTCGCAAGGTTTCGTGAGTATTGAGTAGCGAGTGCTGTGCTGACTCTAGATGATGGCGCCGGCCGGCTTGCTATTGACGGGCCAGGCGAAGATCTCATAAACAGGTCTGATCCGTGAATTCCGCGCGGCTCGGACACAGAAGACCCTTTCGGTACACCAAAGTTAAGAGTCTGCAAATGGGTCCAAGATGTCTTATGCCTTAATGGCCGGAAAGGTTGAATCTCACGAACTTCATCATCATCATCATCGCCAATGATAATGGGTTTTGGCAAAGGGACCCCCGTCACTGGTGTTGTCCCCCGCGGCGTGTTCTGCATATAAGAGAGCCGCCGTGCTTTAGAGGAGTGCATCAAGCTTCCCGGGTGGTCAGTGTCGCTAAAGGCAGAGCCACAAGCATCCGAGTCAGAGCTGGGACTAGCAGCGCCTCCAGAAACATACTCACTAGCATTCAATGGCGACTCAGCATCCACGTCCATCGCGTCTGAGTCGCCATCCACATCAAGTGATAGCACAGGCACTGATTTTCGACGGGGAGAAACAGCAGGGGTCCCAGCGGGAGACTCTACCCCTTCCATTAATGACTCTATCGATGGAATTGGTAAATCCGCAGTCCACTTCCGCTTGTGTGATTGAGGCTCACCAGCCCGGACTAGTCCCACGACACTCTTACGTCTCAGAGGGGACGATTTTGCCATTGCTGGGAGAAACTTCTGCCTTTGCTCAGTAAAAGACGCATTTAAAAGTGGACTCTCGGGTTTTGTCGTCTTACCGACTGGCTTCACTGGGTTTGGAGAAGCCTGTGGGGTGTCCCTAGGACTGATTACTGCAATCGCCTTTGGCGCTACTTTTGTCGTGATAGTAGGCACAATATGCGCAACTGCGGCCTTGGCAGCAGCTAAAGCTTCGTCGGCATCGCCGGTGTTTTTGGAAGATTCTGCATTCCGAGCCTTAAGTTGTTGTTTTAAAAGCTTGCGTTGCCTCTTCTCCTCGGCAGCCTTCTCGTTCTCTGCGATTTGGATCTTCTGTAGCTCGAATAACGTATTGCGAATCTTTTCTCTCAACTCCGATGGCTTAAAGTCGGCTTTAGGTGGCTTTTTACTCACCAAAGCCTCAATGAAGCCGTAGGTGTCGTCCAAGAAGGATTCAATAAAGCCAAGGACAAAGACACCACAGTCGCAACCATTTTCCTGCAGAGGACAGTTCTTCACTGCATAACCCATAGGAGGGAAATCATTGATATCTGTGTGGTAGCGCTCGTTCATCTCGGCAACCAGATACTTACGAAGCATCTTAGTCGTAGCAACGTGGGTGCCGCCAAGAGAATCCATGGTGTAAATACGTGGTTGATCCATGGCAGCTTTCGTCCTAGACTCCTTAGATGGGCTAGTATTAGATGCGTCAATATCGCCATCTTCGTCCAGCGCTGCCGGGTCCGTCTTAGGTAGTAACATTCCGGGATTGGTAATAATGGCGAGATACCAATGGGAATGCTCGATAACGGGTACCACGATGTAATCGAAAGAGAAGATATCAACACCACTAGTCCATGACTTTACAGCGTCATACTTGATTGGGCCACCGGGCCTATCAGGCTTGAGCGTAGGGTGAAAGAATGTTGACATAAAGTAGACCTTGGCCTTTGAACCATCTTGCCGAGCTAATTGACGCTGCTTAAGGAAGTTGATATAGCAAAGCATTACGTTATCGTTCAACCAGCCGCCCTCATCTAACCGCTCAATATCTTCAGCTTCAACTACAGCCCGACCTTTTCCAGTGCGTGGGTACATGAGTCGTTCAGGCCATTGTTCTCTCCAGTTTGGGTTTTCCTCGGTCCAAGGAATAGGAGCTGCAAAGCTGATGCGCCGTGGACGAAGTGCCCGGGTGGCCCGTGTATCTGAAAGCCCTTCTGGTACTTCTGGTGGACCGCTGGATCTAGTAGTCTTGCTAGACAGTGAGTAGGCGGTGAGTGGTTTAGGTCTATCCATAGATGGCAGGTTCATCTTTGAAGAATTCCCCAAAGAAGATAATTGTGAACCAGAAGAACCAACTGCAACTTTCTGTGGGGAGAGCTTAGCTTCTCGCTCAGCACACTGGCGAGACTCGGCCATGGCTTTCCGAAATGTGGCTTCAAGTGTGTCATGTCTGCCTTGTTGTTAGAATAATACAGTCGCTATTTTTCTCGTTGAGGAAAAAAATATACTTACGGTTTCTCGATTGTGGAGTTGAGCACAAATCCTAGATCATGCACACTACCGATAAAATCCGAAGCATCCTCAACCGTCTCAAACTTGATAGCCATAAGAGCAGGTTCGGTTGGCGATGAGCTGCGGTTCAAAACGACAAACTGTGACTCTGGGTTATATTTGATTGAGTTGAGTTTTGCCAGTCGGAGTCGGAGCCATGAGCTGTCAGTATTGCCGGCTGTCCGTGTCGACTGTTTTATTACTGGGTGCAACAGTTCGCAATCGGTAGTCCGGCAAGGCAGAAACCCCCAAATGAAATTCTCCGTCCGTCTAGAGCCCGATACTACGGCATGAACGTTGACCTGTTTGCTATATTCGGTACTCCGTCTAGGCGTTTTTAGAGCACTTGAGGAAAGTGAGCTGGTTGGGCGTGATGAAGCCGGGGTAGTTGTCGCCATGTCTTCAGCCGAACATATTTCGAGGGACTCATTGGATGTCCGCTCGTTAGACGTAGGTTGATTCATCGAAGCAGATTTATGATGCGACAGGCACAGCTCATCCTCGCTGTCGCCGTTTGGAAGGCTGCGTTCAGGCTTGTCGCGGGCCTTGGGTGTCTTTGTCGCGATTTTCTCTGAATTCTTGTTTGGGTTCTTTATCGTTCGCCGGACATTTAAAGGTTGTTCCACTTTCAAGGATGAGAACAAAGGTCTCTTTGGTGACGGAAGAGCGCGGCCCGATGACCTGGTAGCCTTTAAAGCGGCATGTAGCTTCGTGATGCTTCCTTCCTGCAGCTCGTCTGCACTATTTTCGCGGGATCGCTTGGGGTGAGAGTTGTCGTTGCTGCTGCTGGGGCTAGTTTGGCTGCTGGCCTGGCTTTTTCGCTTTTTCGATCGGTTTCGGCGTCCACCACCAAATAGGTTTCTTTCGACGTTGTTGTACTCTGTGAGAGTGGATATGCGGATTTCTTCGGTGGGTGTCGCGGGTCTAAGGTTGACTTCGGGTGCGGGTTCTCGGATGCGGCGTGGCTTGGTGGGGGAGCTATTAAGAGTGTTCAATGAACGATGATCCGGGCCCATATTACCCTAAAGACGGTGAAAACACATGATGTTAGAACTATGTTTGGGCATCGGTTGTGACGCCTGGTAGCCTGGTGGTATTCGATTGGACGTCTAGGGACGGCTAGGGTGCGTGCGTCGTCGGTTTCGTAGTGGCTGCCGCAGTGGATATTCCTGGCCCGTGGAATGCTAGGGTGTAAAGAGCAGAACCAGATGCGGCGACTGGCGCATTATTGGTTGGTGAATGGCCACTCGGCACTGCTTGCACGCACATGGCGCATTGTGAAAGCCAAACCTTTTGCTCCCTTGTGTCACGGTTGAAAGCGGCCAGTGGGGAAGGGGAAAAGTAAATGGGTGATGACAAGACTGACAATGGACATACCAGTTTCCGCTTTGAAACCATGACCGAGACTTTGTGTGGATGTTGGACTGCTAATGGTTTGTGGGCCTTTTATTGTTCTTCCGAAAGGTGATGAAATCTGACTGGAATTTTAGCGACTCTGGTTGCTGGTTTCCAGTACTTGATCACCATGCGCCATGACGTTTGATGGTGGCTGAATAGGCAAAAATAGGTTCAAAACTAGCGACAGGACCTCCAAAAATGCGGGCTCCACGAGGTCGACAGAATGAGAAAAAGTGTCCTTGGACATTCAGAGAGAAAGGAAATTGACGATGAAAGTGGAAAAGCCAAGACTGGGGCAGCTCCCACCTCGTTAAGATTTCCTCTACTAGGCCTGAATTCACATAACAGCTGACAACAGACGACGAACAACCCATGATTCACTAATTCACATTCAACTTACCGTGAAAAATGCTCTGAAATCCCACTGTGAAAGGTCACAAGTGCTGTCAAACACGTGAACAACGGCAACAAGCCGTGGAAAATAGATGAAAAAGAGGGTTTTGTTGTTTGTAGCGTTGCGTGAGTTATTTTCGTTGAATGCGAGTTTGATTTTGGGCAGTCACTAGCCAACCAATATCAAGTAACTATCAAAAGTCTAGCGGCCAGCGCCTGCAAATTTTGGTACGCATGAAAGTCCTGCGGTGTTCCCGGATCTAAACTTGATATACAGGATAACAGAAGCCAGGAGGCCTACCTAGTTGACGTTTTGTGACTTCGATATTTCCAAACACTATCTCAAAATTGTGCCATAGGTCCATCTCTGTCGCATTTGTGAGTGGCAGAATACATCAGGATGAAAATTAATTGAAGGCGGACAAGGCTGAAGACCCACAGGATGCAACAGGAGCAGGGCTGTAATGCCATAAACGAGATGAAAATACCAACCAATTTTATGTGGTGACATCATCGACATATAGGGTTGTGTAGTATATAACCCTACTGTTGGCCATGTGTTTTGGGAGGGTTGACATGTTTTTACACTTTCGTGTAACACTTTCTTGGACAACCTAACCATATCTTAAAGGAGAAACATCTCACTATGTGTATAACAGAAACAAAAAGTTAGAGAAAGGTCGCTACGGAACGCAGTACAAAGTCGAAAGTACATATATACACCAAGAGACAGAGAAAGTGGGTCATCACTGTGTTGTTTTGCATCAGTGTATGTACACACAGAAGAAATGCTTGTTATCTCGTGTTAAATCATAATACCGACGTAACACTACGTACGCCTCACCAGCGAGCCGTTATCGTTGCCCCGACTTATAAACATCTCAATTTCGTTCCACAAATTCGGTCCGAGAATGAATGATATAACTTAAAACGGACGATCTTGTATATGGATTCAGTAATGGATCACCTCAAATAGTACACATACCGCGAGACTGCGCAATATCATCGATATTGATACGTTCCCGGAAATAACTAATCCCCACGGAGAGAGGCTGAACGGGCTTCTGCATGTTTTTGAACGAGGAAACTTGTTTATAGCATAGGGTTGCAGAAAAATGATATCTTGTGATCAGCGGCTGCAGTGTCGATCACTTGACAGTTGGATAAGAGTAGGATGGAAGGTTAACGAATGTGACGGTAAATAGAATATGCATAGATAGTATGTACGGTCACATAGCCTTATCGCTTTATTTGTAGAATGTGTGTACATCATTTACCAAGTTTAACCTTTAAAAACCCACGTTCCGTATAAACGTTGCCGCCCGGTACGGGCACCGCGACATCCCACATCAGGTCAGTTGTCTGACAAGGCGGAGGCCCCCACATCCCTCTTGGGCGGTGACAATCGAGACTGCGGTCTCGGCCCTGACAACCTATGTGGGTTCCGCCCTGTCTATTACTGTTAACCAGAAATCATCAAGCGGAAGTGTCGGGCGACGTTTGGTGGCGCTGTCTGTTCTCTCTATCGTGTGATTAATTTTATGTCATAGGCGAGAGAAAGTACAGGTTGGGACGGTGGCCTGAGAAGAGGCTTGGCATTTGGGCACCAACACGAATAGTTGGGCTTGTAATTGGGTTATGTTGTCTCGTTTGGTGGCAATGTGGTGGCGGTTATGGGACATGATTTGGTTGTAAGGAGAGACTTATAAGGTAACTCTCGTATTCATGACATCACTGCGAGAGAGGAATATATGATATTGGGTTATATATGGCGTTTGGTGACTACTTCATCTGGCGTCGAAAAGTAAAGTACTTCAATCTATTGTTGGGTTGACTGTTCTAGACGACCATGTGTGATGCTCTAACCGAAGCAACGTTGGAAGCGAGGTGGCATTCTATACGACACGGTACTTTCAGAAGGTAATTGTCTTGGACGATGGGTTCTGCGATAGCGGATTTAAAGTCTTGTGGCGTTAGAGTTATGGATGTGCTTATGTACAGACATCCATTCATATGTTTACTGTTTGTGAACTTTAGGGGAACTTTCGTGTCCGGGAGGTCAACTACATGTGTATGTATATTGTATATACAGACAAGGGAACACTTTTAACTTTGTACCTGTAAGTATTCGTGGTTACTTGGACACACACATATCGTCATTCTGCACATGGCGCCTTGGAAAAGTTTAAATGGATAATGTGATGGAAAATACGCAAGTTCTGCAATGAAGGCTTTCTGCAGCATGGTGGCGGAACTCTGGATGATCATATGTATGTACATGGGAATGACAAGTCAACCCCCAAACCCCAAAATACAACGGAAAGGCGTGCTAAACTGGCGAGTCAAAATTGGACCGAGTCGGCCGAAAATCACTACCCCATATACAACAGCCGCCAAGTGCCCTTTGAAAGCCACCCAGAAAAAAAAAGGAAGCCCCAAAGAGCCATCGATTCCAGAATCAACGACTTTTCACATGTCCATGTGTACATATGAACATCTTACACTAGATATCCTCTATGACGGGCCGAGGCCCGTGTCATCAACTAGCTGCCGCCGGTTTCTTTTTCGTAGTCCAACATCGTCACTAAGATGTCGATCACAGATAGATTCAATGGGGCCGCCTCAACTGAAAGTGAGATGACTAAACCAAGTGAGGTTAGTTTGGGCTTGATCGGCCCATCACTTGTGCTGAACTAAACGGCTAGTGAGAAATTTCCTTTCTTCCTTTTTTCCTATGCGTCGTCTTTCCATCTGGTTCATGAGATCGGGTAAAAGAAAACTCGAAAAAGGAGGAAGTGGGGGGTGTGCATGCTATTTTTCCGTGATGGCTGGGGTGATTGAATGTTTTCATTTTTTGGCCAGGCCTTGGATTCAGCTGGCTAGGTTGATGGCGACAAGGCTTGCACGGTAGCATGGGGTTATCGGGGCCAGGTTGTCGGATTTCGTTTTGGGGTTTTTAATGGGGCCGTATTTTCGATTTTGTCATTGTTCTGAGGGTTTGACGATGAATCATGGTCGAGAATCTTGTAAACGGCTTTATGGATGGCGAGGTGCATTTACGAGGTCAGCAGTTAGAATAAAGGATGAAAATCCCTGTGCTTAACAGATACGGTCACTACATAGTTGACCGGGCGAGATCTCTGTCTGTGTGGTCATTGATAGAAATATAGAGGAATATTTGCGTCAATGTGCAGCTATGTACATGTAGTAGCGAACAACTGCAACGTTGAGTGGTATTCTAGAGTAACCTCACATGTCGATCCCGAGGATAAGGTGTACACTGTAACGGATTGACCAAACGAACAAAGTGCTTACCAATTACTGAGTGGTCAATTTGTTTTTGAAAGGCCTACACTGTGTAACGCTGGGAGTTCTTTGTACATTTCTTTTGTGTATGGCGTCGTGAATTGTTAATTTTTGGGATCCAAGACATGAAGGGATTTTCTGTCTTGACAATGACATCCCTACCTCGCAAAGAAGAAGGGACATGTTCTAGCGCGTGAATTTTGCTAGACATAACGCATTTTTAAACGCACTTGAAAACGCAATTGATCCACTTTGCAAATGACAGTAGCCATAGTAGTTTTCTTTCTCAGGCCAATCGATAGTGTGATATCATGCATCTGTATTACGACATTGTCTAGATTTCTTTCAAACTCATGACATAGGCGTCATCAGCATTTCGGCTGGAATAAATTAGCTGGGTTAGAAACCCGTAGGACCGGGCGCATATCAGCTACTAGGCTCTATTTGAGCCTCTACAAGCTTGTTCACTATCTTCAAGGGATTCTCATCAGCCACTGTATTTTCCAGACGCCCAACGTCAGTAAACGAGACAGGCTCCCTCTTATTCCATCCCTATCAAAGAAACAACCGCTTGATTTTGGAATCCCTTGCATCAAAGACGAGTCTACTTTTCCGGTCCAGACTATATGGCCAGACACAAAGATTCAAATCCCAAATGTAAATTTCCACTCATTCTAAAAGAAAGTCGATAAAGAAACAGGACACGCCCCTTCTTCCTCATCTTGAATGGCGTCCTAGAATCCCTTGCAGTGGTCTACAAAAAGTTTTCAGCTATCCCCGGGGTCCCGCTGGATCCGTCACACTACAATCCTCTAACTGACGATGTGGAAAGTTCCATCTGCCTTTACAATAGGGTTCTGCCCTGTGAAGATGGCTATACCTGAAACCTCCCATTGTCAAAGCCATCTCTACAAAATGCCAACATATGTAGAATGTAGTTAACCTTGTTTTCTCCCACTCAGTGGCTTTAGGGCTACCATCAAGGGAATTAGTCTTTCCCATCATCCTGCTTAGTAGGGCGACAATAGCTTTTTGACTTCTAGTGTGTTCTGCGATGTCAGTTTCACAGCGCTATACCCGCCTGGGACTTAAGATGTGTAGTCAATAAACTGACTCAAAGACAAAGACCAGTCTACTCTCAACTCTATTCTCCCTTGCAATCCATCCCATTTGTTACCTCACTATCTTTGTTATGAAAGACACTCATAGTAGTAGGGCGTTTGTTTGCCGAGGGCTAAAAGATAGAGGCCATCTGTAACTTGAAGTCTATCTGTTGTGAAATGTTTCCATGGGGCGAAGCAACCTTCTTCAAATGTCACCCACACAGTCGTCTTTATAAGTCCTTTTGAATGGCTATACCCACTTGTACATTTTGACCCATCAAAGTAAGTAAAGAATCTACTACACATTTTGGTTACCCCTGGCCTAGTGCATATATAGTTTTTCTTCTCTTACAAAATAAGCGTATACAAGCAAAACCAATCGTCATCCATGCTCCATCATCCGTCGTTCATCTGGCAGTAGTAAGCAAATCGGGAGTAGCCTTGCTTCTTGGAGATTTATATTTGCCCGACACATCCAACAGTAGAAACATATTTGCTGTGCATGTAACCCGTAATCTTTCCATCCAATCGGCAGTCTTGTGCACCAGCCATGGCCCGAGTGTAAGTCAATATAGTCAGTCCAGCCGGTAACAATGGTAATAATTCAGTTTGTTATAGCCCTCTTCAGCTACATATTCACAGATGTTTGCCTGTCAACTATTATTCAAATCCTCATATGTACATAAATGTCACCCCCACTACATTCCAAAAATACACGCAAGAAGCAGTCCACCGGCCGGTCCACGCTGCCCGCTCTGTCTCTCTCCTCCTCTCTTCTCGTTTTATACGCCCAACTTGCACCCAGAATCCAATATCCAAACAGAAAAAAAAGAGAAAACCTGCTAGACCGGCCTTCTCTCCTTTCTCGTTAGCCCCCAATACTGCTGGCAAATCCCTGTTCCGCCAACCATCGCCCGGCCTTTAAAACTTGATGACTTATCCAAAGATAAAAGTCAGTCTAGCCAAGTCAAATGGCCCCTATTACCACGTCGTAGAACACCACCGCCGCTGAAAGACCTCTTCAGGTGGTTATCTTATGCGGCTCAACCTTAGCGGTGCCGATCAACTTCCTTCCACGATCAAGGTCTAGGCTTCACGCCCCATCCCGAGCCCAACTCACTAGGTCGGGGCCGTGCTTCTATTCAGCCCGCAAATCAGCCCGCGTTAAACCCCATTTTACTTTTCGCCTAGAAGCTTTCCAACTTTGGCTGGCGATGGCTTTTATGTAAAGAAGGCTATCTTGTTCTTGGGTACCAGCCTTGGTTATGGGTATGGCATCGCCGGACAGGGGCCCGTGGGGTTAGCCGTCCCCGGCTAGAAGAAACCAAGAAGACCTGGTTGGTTGGTTGGTTGGGTAGATCTGGGTCTTCTCAAAGGTTCCTGAAGGGAGCTGCTTATAGTTCAACCAAAGTGAAGCAACCGACAGTTGACAGTTGCCTAAACGAAAAACACGACAAGACAAACCTTAGATCCCGTTTCAATGCCATTGTTTCTGCAAGTAACGGGGCAATCCGACGTTTGTCAATAATATTGCCCAATCTTCTGCGGGCGATTTTGCTATCTTCATTCTGGTTGGAGACGGGCGAACAGTTGTCTCTAACCCCCATCTTGTTTCCACAGGGGCGCCGTTTTCGCATACAAGACACCAAAGTGGGTGATAATACCAGAGTATAGTCATTTTGTATGTGCAAGTCCCCAAACAGAGTATGAGATAGTAAAGGGGACAGCACACGAGATAGCACACAAGATGGCACATGGAAGAGCACTGTCGGACCGATATCACAGCCGACCGACAGCCGATCATATCATTGTGACAGTGAATCCACCACCGTCTTAGGGTGTGCCTAACTGGGATATGTTCGGGCGTCTAGAACATGATATCTGCCAACACCAAGTCCTTTGCTTGATCATCCAACCAAATAGCAATTTCAAAGAACGCAGAGGCTCAATGGAAAGCCACATGGCTCGCTAACGAATCTGGGTTCTCAACCCATTCAACATTGTCCACACGCACGCTCTGATGACGCAGGAAAAACTCTTTCACACACACCCTTAGTAACTTGAGTACGAATATGGCTATAATCCGACAGAGCAACGGACTTGTTCATATCCACCGGAGCAAGATGCAAACAGAAGTCAGGCCATGACGGAAAACATCGCTGTGGGGCTGCACGGGTCCATGTTTATTGGGTAGAAGGCCGGAATAAGTCAAGATGACGGCACTGATTCTGGACGGATGGGTCCAGTGGGTCCAGACCCGGAGCAGATTTGGTACGAACGGACGTCACTCAATTCTAGGCTTGGGCTTTTTTCAAGCGTGCAGAGAGATCTACAGTCAGATTTTAGAGGGCGCCTATGGGTGGCAGAACATGGATTCTTATCGAATGCAGCTTGGAAGTGACTAGGATGTAGCTGAGCTTTACATGTGTATGCACATGTGTATAACCAACTGGCTGGTCGACGCGTTATAGAAAATGTGAAAAGAGTAGCCGGAAGGACTAAGCGGGGCTAGATGGATTTGTTTGTTTGTCTGTCCGTGTAAAGAGAAAGCGTCGATTGTGGTACCGGTTCTTGTTTCTCTGCTGCATATGGAGGTGTCTTGGGGGTCTGACGGGAGTGGAAAAAGGTACAGGTGTCATGCTTCAACCAGACTTTCCTGTGTTCCAGATTATGTAATGTGTCTCTCAGTCATGTCAAGATACGCGGCCCAAACTCAGACATCCGGAAGAGTGATTGTCATGATCTCGAAAGATGCACCCAATATGGTATTCACAACCCTACCGAATGTAGCCACTTTGAACAAGGCTAGTTGCATCTTGTAGTTTTCCAACGGAGGGGTGTAGTCTACTGTACGATACGGATGCGCTTTGACCCTGCAACTAAAGACGGTAGAAGTCGATGAGAAAACCAGTATCTAGTTGGGAAAATCGAGCCGCATGCCCTGGTGAGAAGGAGAAAACATATCCACGAAGTTGAGCAAGTGTTATCAGAGAAGTAGTGCTCGTGGGATACGGTCTGATACGGTTTCTATGTACATGTGTACATGTACTCGTATATATGTATACATGCCTGTATATCAGAAGCAGCGGCTAAGTTCGAGGTCACGAATACATGTACATGTGCATACTGTACACAACTGCGTCATGTGGTTCTAAAGGCTCTTGACGCATGCTTGGTGCAACCTTCCTACACACATACATACCAAACCGAATCCAAGAAACAAATCTTGAAATACCGTAACGCCTCCGTCATTCTCAGCCTCGTCAAAAGTATATCCTCTCGTATCAGCGGCCAACAACCAAAGCGCCCGACTATTCTCTTCCAACACATGCAGGCTCTCTCTATGCCAAATTCTCGACTTACACACATATTCTCCAAACCGTCGTAGCCGCCACCCCTCTATCAGGTCACTAAGCACACCCCTTTTGTTTTCTCTTTAGGCAATCCTTAGTTCTACAAACCCACGCCAGAAAAATGAAGCAGAAATCAGCCAACGACAAGACAATCCCTGTTCTTTTTATAAGTTGCAGGCCAAACGATCCTACTGATATTATCGATGGTGCGCATCATAAGCGACGTCGTTAGCTGTGGTTAGTTAGCTATGGCGGCTTGTCACTGTTGGCCGGCACTCGTTGGCAAAGGCGTCTTCTAGACATCGCTTTTTCATAGGTATGTACATACGTACTTACATACACAGACGATGCCTCAGAACAGAATACCAGGCACTGCCAAGAAAACCACCGTGGCTCACAACCCGCTCGTTACGAGCTGCTTGTCTCCCTTCCTTCCTTCCACCATATAAGCTCTCTAGAAACGGAATTATGACGCCCTGTTCGGCCTAGAAAGATGCGGCCATTGTCGATTTGAATCCAGAACCGCTCATCGTCTTGGATACACGCCCCCCTGATGCTCAAGACACTCCCCTTTCAACGCCCGGGTTACTCTCCGTCGTTATTCTATCCTGGTCGACTTTGTCTGCTTGGCGAAGTAACGATGAGGTAACATGAGGTGAAAGCTTCAGTTACAGTGGAGCTTGAGGCCCTGCTAGACTTGTTCAATACAGTGTAGTCTTTTAGAAGTGCCGTATCCCCCCTATGGGCACATTGCAGGTTATCGAGAGTTTCTATAAGATAACCTCTTGTCCCCTCGCCTCTTAGGTTTCCGGATGTCTGGTCCGTCACTGCACTCTTGTCTTCTTTTGCTTTAGTCCACAGTAGGACAGCATCCTATTCTTCAGACACAACAGCCTCTTGTGTGAGATATAAGTTGATCAGTCGGTCTGTCTTGGCAGTCTTCTGGATATCTTGATCTCGCAACTTGTTTGCTCCGGTCTATCTTCACACCAGCAGTTGTCGATTCATCGTCACTGTCTTTTGAGTAGCCAATACTCATTAGTTCATTACGACAAAACGCTACATCTTAATCTATCTCCATATTCACTTTCTTACATCTTATTTCTCTTAATTCTATAATCACACAACACCTGCTGCAACCATCCACCATGCAGGCTCTCAAGAACTACGTCTCTCCGGAGAAGAAGAAGGGCAAGAAGAAGGGTAAGGCCCCCGTCGCCCCCGTCGACACCGCCGCCGCCGCCTCGATCACCGTTCCACCCGCAGTCGCCTCTCCCCAGACTCCCGCCTCTCCTCCATTTTCTCCCACCAACGCATACAACTCCATGCCTCCGTCCGGCATCGCCACCCCCCAGAGCGGCGTTGCCACTCCCAACCGCAACACTGCCCGGATGAGTTCCGTTTCTCTGGCCATGGCTGATGTCAAGGCCGACATCACCGTTACCCATCTGTACCAAAACCAGCTTCGTATGATGTACGCTAGTGACGATGCTCAGAGCGATGAGGGTGTCGTTCTCAAGAAGGCTCGTGGCCAATATGTTTGCCAGCCTGCTCACATGGCCAACGTTCCTGGTGGTTTCTACGAGCAGATTATGCATATGAATGTTGCTGTAAGTTTCAGGTTACTCCTGCTTCATCCCTTGAGACCCAGGTTACTAACTCTTCTTTCTAGTGCGGTATGACCGTCAACACCCGTTGGGTTCACACCCTTATGGGCGTCATGCGTGAACGTTTCCAGATGCACACTTCCATCCCTATTCGGGACAACATGCAGCTGCAAGTTCTGCCTTCCATTCGCGATTTGGTACACGCCCAGAAGCATCACTTCGCCGCCTTCATCATGGAGCCTCCCATGTTAGTTGTCTGGGACGATGAGCCCGACAACATCATGACCCGCATCCGCGGTATCGAGAGTGACATCATGGCGCTTGTCTGGAAGGACACCGAAGATGACGGTGACACCGCCGTTGACGCCTCTTCCGAGGGTGAGAAGATCGGTGATATCGAAGCCGGTTTCACCGAAGTCCGTTCCATCCCCTTGACTCGTGCTACCGTTGTCGCCCTGGCTTTAACCCTCGCTATTGTCTGTATGGCTCTTGGTTGGAGACATTTGGCGCTGGAAATCATGCTTGACGGTAGCTATGTCCGTCTTGCTCTCCTTGCCGCCTGCCCTCCCCAGCTCTTCATTTCCATGTTCTTCTTCCTCGCCATTGTCGGTAACATTTTCCAAATCTTCGGTCCCGTCAGCTCTGTCAACGAGAACTCAAAGTTCTACTCTGGCAAGGCACCCCCTCGTCTCTCTCGCAACAATGGTCCTCTTCCCCACGTCACCATCCAGATGCCTGTTTACAAGGAGGGTCTTTCTGCCGTCATCAAGCCCACCATTCTGTCCATCAAGGCCGCTATTTCCTCGTATGAAATGCAGGGTGGTACCGCTAACATCTTCATCAACGATGACGGTATGCAACTGATCAGCAGCGAACTTGCCCGTGCCCGCCAGGAGTTTTACGAGGAGCACAACATTGGTTGGGTCGCTCGTCCCAAGCACAACCCCAAGCCTGAGAATGGCGAGAAGGGCTTCATTCGCAAGGGTAAGTTCAAGAAGGCTTCCAACATGAACTACGCTCTGTCTACTTCCAACGCCGTCGAGGCTAAGCTCCGCGAGGTCCAACGCCACGAGAAGTGGACGCAGAAGGATGAGGATGGCGTTTACATTCGCGCTCTGGAAGAGGTCATTAGCGAATCGGAGGGTGAGACCTGGGCTGCTGGTGATATTCGCATGGGTGACTACATTCTGATTATCGACTCCGACACCCGTGTCCCCCGCGACTGTCTCTTGGATTCCGTCTCTGAGATGGAGCTCTCCCCCGAAGTCGCCATTATCCAGCACACCTCCGGTGTCATGATGGTTTCCGATTCCTTCTTCGAGTACGCCGTCACCTGGTTCACCAACATGATTTACACCGCCATTACCACTTCCGTCTCCGGTGGTGATATCTGCCCTTTCGTCGGCCACAACGCCTTCCTCCGCTGGTCTGCTATCCAAGATGCCTGCGCGTACATTGACGAGGACGATGGTCGTGAGAAGTACTGGTCCGAGTCGCACGTGTCTGAGGATTTCGATATCGCTATTCGTCTGCAATCTGCCGGTTACGTTCTTCGCTTCGCCTCGTACTCTAACAATGAGTTCCAGGAGGGTGTCTCTCTTACCGTGTACGATGAGCTTGCTCGCTGGGAGAAGTATGCCTATGGTTGTAACGAGCTTCTGTTCCACCCTCTTCACCAGTGGTGGTACAAGGGACCTTTTGCTCCCATGTTCTTGCGCTTCCTGTTCTCCAAGGTCTACTTTTACCAGAAGGTTGGTATCATGGCTTACATTGGTACCTACTACGCCATTGGTGCTGCCTGGGCTCTGTCGCTTATGAACTACCTTATTACCGGATGGTTCTACGGCTACCTTGACAAGTTCTACGTTGACTCCTTCGCCATCTACCTCTCCATCATCGTCGTCTTCCCCGCCCTCGGCAACGTCGCCCTCGCAGTCCTCCGCTACCGCATCGGCGAAAAGGGTCTTCTCCCCGCTCTCTGGGAAAACCTCAAATGGATGCCCATCTTCACGATTTTCCTCGGCGGTATCTCTCTGCACGTATGCAAGGCTCTTCTCTGCCACTTCTTCCACATTGATATCCAATGGGGTGCCACCAGCAAGGAAGTCGAGAACGTCAACTTCCTGGAAGAAGTGCCTCGTATCCTGAAGCACTTCTTTGGAACTTTCCTCTTCTGCATTGCTACCACGGCGTTGATTATCTGCGCTTACTACGTCTTCCCTCATTTCTGGCAGATTCGCACTTTTGCTAGTATTTACCCCTTGTGCACGATTATCGTGTCGCACTTCGCCTTACCGGTGTTTTTGAACCCGGCTTTGATGAAGTTTACTTTCTAAGTTTTGTTTTTTTCTTTTTCTGTTGATTTATTTTATTGGTTTTGAAGGATAGACTTGGTTTGAAAAGTGAGGGTTATGGAATCTCGGAATGAGATGGGGTTTTAATGTATATATCTATGAGTTGCTTGGTCTGTTATCCACGATAGTGTTCTATCTGGTATCTACCTAGATCGTCCTATAGGATGCTTTGGTAGACAGACATGGAGCAATAGTTGTTTTTACAAAAATTGATTCAACTTTACTGTTTACAATATCGTCAATTTCGTTTCTATCATTTATGACCGTGTATAAAGCGTCGCAAACATCCGGAAGCAAATCCGTCACACAAGCACGGAAAGGAAGTTGTACTAACGGGACTCGGAGGTGGAAGAGTATTACCGGATTTGGAATTGGAGAGATATCGGAGACTTATGATGTACTTTACGCACAAGGGACTTGTGACGTGCCAACGGCGGGTATATAATTAACTTCCCATTCAGCAAAACGTCCAAATTGCGTAGTAGTTATAAGTATACGTAAGTAATATTAAGCTCTAAAAACCAAAATGCTTGCTCTAAAAATCAAAACGCCCGCTCCCAAAAGAAAACACCAAACTCCGTGTGGAAAACCTCAACACACATAAACATCCCCCTAATCCAGTAAAACATGCTGACACCACTCAAAGACTGGGGCTTCGTACAGACTACAACCAAGCAAGTTGCGGATAACAATAGCGCTTATCCGAATGGATAGAGGCGCAGACTTACGCAGTAGATTGCAGATTGCCCGTTTCGAACAACAGTGGAAACAGGTTACATATAATCCTCCCCAGATTCTGCTCCGCAGCATCCTCATACCGATCTCTCATAATCTGAGTAAAAAACAGACACGGTCTATTCAAGAATGCCTGGACGACATCACGTCTCCCTACCGCCCACTCCACGTCATCCAGGAACGAATACTCCTCTCGAACAGCCCTCTCATACGAATCAAACACCTCAGGTTCCGCCCCCATCATACAAAAATCGATATCAAGGAATAACATTGCATCATTCAGGTGTACCTGAGACGAGAATGGCGGCAGCACATGCTTCTGTGTTGACATGATGAGTGCTCGGAGTCTGTCAACCCGAGGCCTGTCATAGAATTGGAATAGATGACGAAAGGCGAGATCAGCAGAGTCTACTTCGTTGTCGAATCTGGTGCAATCGTGGATGGCATCGTGGATCCAGATGGCCGCTTCGATTAGCTGAGGATCGTAGAAGAGAGTCCTGTATTGAGCCCAGTGGACTAGCAGGAGACGGAGATGTTCGATGGTGTGCGCGGGACGAGCGGGGTGCATGTAGAGAATTATAAGCTCGGATTGGAGAGATGGGGGAATAAGAGGGTTATTTACCGGAACAGGATACGGAAGAGCATGCATTTTGGTGGTCTTTGTAATATATAAATTATCGTAGGTAATCCAAGTTCGTGATATCAACAAACAAGCTCAATGGGGTGACTTATACAACCCGACCCTAAGGGTCTCCTACGTCATTAGGGTCCACCCCACCAAAAATTTCAAGAATACTTTACCAACCATGACATCACCTTTGAGATTCCCAACTCCCGGAAACCACAGGCACGGCCCGAAAACCGACAAAATGGCCGACTTCGAAGCACAATCCGCCGCATTCATGCAATGGTTCACCTCCATCCCCAACACCACCATCCACCCATCCGTTTCCTTCCGCGACTTCCGGTCCACCAACGCCGGCCGCGGCCTCATCGCCACGCACGACATCCCCGCCGAGACGGTCCTTTTCACCATCCCACGGCCCGCAATCATGTCTGTTCAAACGTCTGAATTGGCGGGGTTAGCGCCGGGGTTATTTTCTTCTGGGGCGGGAAGTGACGATGGTGAAGAGGATGTAGAAATGGACGAGGGCATGCAGAACCCGTGGACGGCGCTCATTTTCGTCATGTTGTTTGAGTATCTCCGGGGGGAAAAGAGTAGATGGGCGAGATACTTTGATGTACTCCCCCGGACCTTCGATACGCCCATGTTCTGGAGTGACGACGAGTTAGCCGAGCTTCAAGCCTCTGCGATCCGGAACCGTATTGGAAGGGAAGAAGCGGAGGCTATGTTCAGAGGGGTGATTGTGCCGGGGGTGTTAGAGCACAAGGAAGTTTTCTTCCCCGATGGAAAAGTTCTTGAGGAGGAGGCCTTGGTGGAATTGGCGCATCGCATGGGTAGCACGATTATGGCGTATGCTTTTGATCTCGAAGGAGACGATGACGATGAAGATGAGGAAATGGAAGATGGCTGGGTCGTTGATAAAGAAGATCAACAAGTCCTGGGAATGGTCCCCATGGCCGACATGATGAATGCCGACGCCGAATTCAACGTAAGTCCTTTATCCCCTCCTAAACCTCCAACCCAACTAACACTCCCAGGCCCACGTAAACCACGCCGAGACCGCCCTCACCGTAGTCTCCCTCCGGCCCATCCCCGCCGGCTCCGAAATCCTAAACTACTACGGCCCCCACCCACCATCCGAACTCCTCCGTAAATACGGCTACGTCACGCCCCGCCACGCCCGCTACGACCTCGTTGAAATCCCATTCTCTTTGATCCGCAAAACCCTCCTTTCACACCTTCACTTATCCGAACATTTCTGGCAAAAGGCGGAGAACTTCCTTGATGCAGATTCCATTGATGAGAGCGTTTTAATCGAGCGGAATGCCGGATTTCCCGGACCTGACGGGTTATTCCAGGGAGAGGCGACATTAGAGGGGGCAACGGGGGAGTTGGAGGAAATTATCGGTGCTGTATTGAAAGCGTTGAAAAAGGTTTCTGCCGCTGTTGTTCCTGATAAGAAGCGTAAAGAGGAAATCACACGCGCTGTTATCCCTCTTATTCTGAAGGAAAGACTCGCCGAATATCCAACCAGCTTACAAGAGGATGAGCGCATCCTGGCAGAGACAACGACAAAGAGAAAGGAAATGGCTGTAAAGGTGCGGATGGGTGAGAAGAAGTTGATTTTGGAGCTGTTGGGCAGCTTGCCACAGTAAGAAGAGAGAAAAAAAAGTACATTTGTTTTCCATTGTTAGTGCATTATTAAAGCGCATTCTACTCGTGACATGAAATTTGATATAGTGAATTCATCTTGTTGTAGTTCCTCCTTCTTAGATGGCATCGGGTAACCGGACGGCGATATCGCCCGACTGTGTGATGTAACGGACCCAAGGCAAAGAGGGATATTGTAACTAAGAATGTGTTAGTAAGTTGAACATAAAAACGGCAGTGGAATGACAGCCAACTTACCTTCGGCTCAGTAATCTTCAAGTAACGCACTTGAATACCACTGGTAGTAAAGTATGGAATCTCAAACTTGACCTGAATTGGTCTCTTCGCACCCTTGACACCTCCAACACCACCCATACTACCACCAAAACCGCCCGTCATACCACCACCATGTTCATCATCACCGCGCACCGAAGGCAATCCCAATTCCGCACGCATAAGGAACTCTTTACTTCCACCAAACTGCTTAATCTTCCAAACAATGGCACTCTGCTCTGGCGCATAATGCACCGATCCGATATTCGTCCGGAAGCGCGGCGAATCCGCATCATCGGGCACCGGCACAATGATCTCAACGTTATTAGCCGTGCTGCGGCGCTTGAATTGGGCTTTCGCTTTGAGCATGTACTCGATGCGGGAACCCGAGTGCGACTCGACGACACATTCAACCCAGATGAGAGGCTTGACTTGCGTATTCAGACGGTAGCTCATGAGTTCGAATTCGCCGTCCGGTGGGATAAAGGAGATTGTGCGGTCATTTTCAAAGCGCGAGAGACGTACGCATTGGTGGAATTTGACATCTTCCATTTCGATGGCTTTGCCGCGGGTTGTACGGCCAGTGGTTTCAAACATGACCTTGTCATTGAGACCAAGACGGAGCTCTGGCATACCACTGAGGTAGCACTTCATCTTGATTGCGCCGAGAATTTCAGAGCGGAGAACATCGCCACGGGCGGATACCAGGAGATTAAGCGACTCGACCACATCCAAAAAGACCTCGTTCTTGCGGTAACGGATACCCTCGGAACGCCAAGAGACGGCATTGGTGACGGCGATGGGCGGGCGTGCTTGGACCTCGAGCTTGTGTGATTCTTGGGTGATGTACTCTTGTAGGATCTTGGTCTCGGTGGTTTGCGGGTATCCGAAATCCATCATCTCATCTAGCAATTCGTAGATGACGACAAAGTTGTCGCGGATAGATTCCTCTTCTAACGCCTTGAAGTACTCGGTGAAGACTTCGACAATCTTGTGCAGGAAAAGGAGGATTTCGGCGGCATTGGTGTTTCTTTTTGTGAGAGCGAGAATGTAGAGGTTGTTATGGCGGATGTAAAGATACTAGGGTAGCCGGCCAGGTGGTCAGTTAACATGCCAGTAGACAAAAGTCAAGTAACTCACGTTAATACCCTCATGCGAAAAGCAAGGCGGTACAGCCGAAGATTCTTCTTCGGCTTCACTAAGCAACACTGGGAACTTTTCAACGGCAGACATAGGAATATCACCTCTATAGTTACGGGCCAAGAGGGTCTAGAAACAGACAATCACGAGTCAGCTATATACGATGATGTCGCAAGCACGCAAACACACCTTGCCCTTTAGGTCTAGAAAGAAGATTGCCGACGCCATTGTGGATGATTTGCGACGGCGACAACGGAGAAGACGGAGACGTGCCGAAATTAGTGGGGGCGACGGGATGCGGCGCGGGGTGCGGAAGCTTAGTATGCGGCTCTGTAGATGGGAGGGATATATGGATTATATAGAAACGCAATTGGGTATGACGAAATGGCTTTTTGGAAAACAAATTGACAACTGTCACAGACAGAATTGGAACAAAGAATTGGTGGATTCTGATGTTTGGTCTATGTAACAACTTGGCTGGTTCATCATTGTCCCAAATAATCCCCCCTTCGTCAGTGGGTTGCTATCGTGTTACGAGGCCTGTTTCCAAGGGTTATATTTCATGATAACATAGGGTTCCCTGACAAGCTTGACGCCACAAGGTTGATTGCCCAGCGAACTACTGTGGCGTAAGGACAACATCCGGTAACACGTGACCTACAGGTTTGACAAAAGTGGGGAAGTAAAACGGGTATAAAAACTTCACGATACAGCGCAATGTTTAAGAGTTCCTTTCTCTTTCTTCTTTAGTACCATCGCGTCTTTCAGACAGTGCATCTCTTCATATTCTCACGCCGAGGACCAAACATTCTGTTTGGTACTTCATAGTGTAGCCGTTGATCTAGAAGCGATATTTGACGCGTAGACGGATAGGCTATCTTCTCGCAAGTAGTCAGCTGTCCCATAAGAACTGCCTATGTATTGTATCTGCCCTGCTACCCTTTTTGGGCGTCGGTGTCAGAGAAGTTGCCATGGCGGTGTCAGAGGGACCGTATATTTTTTTGTGATTGGATATATTAGATTTTGATGTATCTAGTTGTCTTTTTTGAGTTTACAATCTTGTGATTTCTTGCTTTGTACATATGGAAGACTCCGAATCTATGGATGAGGTATGTACAGGTAGTAATGTTCAAAGAGATCTAAGGAACTTGTGAAATCTTGTTTTCTGATTGGTCGGGACGGAGGCATTATCACATGTTCAACCGGAAGATTCTACGGGCTATCATTCGCGGCCACGGGACCTATTTTGGAGGTGAATTTGTTGGTTGATGGATTTTGTTGAATTTCTTGGAGTCCGTGGTTTTTCTCTTCCGGGAATTTTCAAGTATTCAAGCAGTGTAAATGTACCTGTATTGTTCTTGTTCCATCTATCAATGGATTGTAAGATCTCAGCGTTGGAGAAGAAGAACGGGTAGCACCACGGTTAAAACACTGCATCGTTGAGAAAAGTGTGTAGTGTAACAAACCGTCTGAGAAGGGGATTACCCAAAAAAGAAGTGTCTGATATCCAGTATTAATTACAACATGTTGCGCATTTCACTCAACTCGACGGTGGTGAAGCCCTACGACGACGATCGTAGAGAATCCAGAATCCCGCAAATAACCAAAACGGGACAAAGAGATACAACGACGTCTATCGGCATTGGCAATGGATCAATGACGCTGCGCCTAGATGTGGGTATATATCGATACAATGCAAGAAAATCCCGAATCCGGTCGGGCTGAAATGCCTGAACAGCACATGTCAAAAAAGCATGTGATTGTGGGTTTTGGGCGGGATCCCTTGCTGACATGTGCAAATGAGGCGACTTTGACTCTGATTTTCCCAACAACTTTTGACGGTGATTTTGGGGCATTGTGTCAACTGAGGTTGCATTTGCATATGGCGATGTTGATAGTAAGCCATTACTTAAGTGGTTAATGAAGTTTCTCGAGAGATTCTATGATCTCAAGTACTGAAGTGAATATGTGACTCTATATATATCAACGCCTCGGCATGTCAATCTTGTCTCTGCAAGGTTTCCGTTGAGTTAAACTGGATAAAGTCAATGACGCTAAATCACAAGTTATAATCCATCGGCTATGCGGCAAAAAACATCACCAAGAATATTCAAATCAGCTTCAGCAATTTTCTTTGTTCTAGTAATTCCTGTACTGCTATAAACCCTCATTATCACCATCTCGATTCAAGCCAACCAAAAAGAATCCTATCCATTTTCTGGAAAGCCCAAAAGGAAGTGCCCAAAATAAAGAGCAAAATACCCCGTGCTTTGGCGTTGGGTTTCCGTCAATGCTTCCGTGCATCAAGTCTCCATGAAGCGTATATTGTCTTATCGTCACTCCGAAGTTCCTTAATCTTCAACTCCGTCAGTTAACCAATTAAATTCCTTTTCTTCATCATTTTTTCTTCAATTTCTTTTACCCCCGATCGTTCGGCCAACGTGCCTACGTTGCGCAATCGGTCGCTCTATTCTCTTCTATACACGCCATTGTGAAAGCCGTATACCAAACCCAACCAACAATACAAGCTTTCAACAAGCCTCAGTGCTTCAAATTTCAACATCCACCCAAGGCTGGACCCTTGATCTACAAAACCAATCGCAACCTTCCTAAAGCCTCTAAAATGGCCTCATCAAATCCGTCTCTCCGTCCTGATCCCCGGCCAGTCTCTCGCGACAGTTTCTACGATGCGCCATCTTCATTTACATCTACCCCCGCCAGTCGTCCACAAGATGTAACTCTCCCCGGATTCCGAACATTCGATTTCGCAGCTACCTCGTCGGCCGGCCCGTCATCTGTCAATGGCACCCGGTTACCATCTTTAGCGCAGACTTTCGGATCCCCGGCAGATACCCCATTGAATCGGATTCCATCGTTTAATGAGTTGACGGCGGGGGCATCTACAGCTTCGTCGCGTAGCTTCAGACAGACGCCTATGGATTCGGATACATCGGTTCAGGGGACGCCATTGCCGAGGGCATCGCGACCTAATAGTGTGCACGATGATGATGATAATTTGAAGTTGGTTGCCCAAGCTTTGGCGGATTTAAAAGCCGGTATGTTTTGTCTTGATTGGTTTTGTGTCGTAAATTACTAACCACAATGTTTGTGTAGCGCCTAGCCCACAACCCGGGTTTTCAGAACCAGCAAGCAAACGACCATTGTTAGATGTAATTACCAGTTCGCATCCTCTCATCGCATCAACAGTCAACCGTACCAATCAAGCATACAACAGCTCTAAAAACTTCTCGCCACGGTTCAAGTCAACGGCGGAATACATGGAGAGTTATCTTCATCCACTCGCAAATACTGTACAAAACGTTGGTCGCGTTACTGGCGTTGAAGGAGGAGTCCGTTGGATTCTAGGAGATCGTGGTCAAAGAACGCCTGCGCCAATGTCTGGAGTTCCGCAGGATCATCTATCACCAGCAACAGCTAAGCGCCGAAAGGCCAATGATGGGGCAAGTCTTGCGGCCAGTGAAGACGGTGATTACTGCGAGCGGCGCATGTCCATGATTAGCAATGATACAACGTCGGGCCTTAGCTATGAAGATGGCAGACCACCATCGTATGTAGCGTCACCACAACACGCTAGTCCGGATGTGGCGTATAGTCAACCACATTCAAGAGAACGGCCCAAGAATATGACGATGCGATTTATTCGGTCGACGGCTGGTCTCAGCTCCGCGATTAACAATCAAAGTATGCATAGCATGAAGTACTGTCTGGCCATGATGCGTCGCGCCAATAAAAATATCGAAGACCATGTTAGCACGTTGACGAATCTGATTAAAGAATACGACTTGGCCGAGGCGCGAGAACTCGAAGCGAAGAAACAAGCCGAAGAAGCCGGTGTCGAAGGACGCAGAGATAGCATTGACGATGTAGACATGCAATCTGTCGATCCCATCCCAGAAGACTCTGCAACGACACCCACAAGCAACCCCATTCTCACCCCGCCCACGCCCACAAACGCCACGCCCCGAACCCGTCGCGAAGTAAGCGAGCGCGTACAACGGTTAAAATCCGAGGTAGCAACCGTCCTCAACGACACGATGGGCAAAATCTCCATATACGCCGGCTCAGTACTACCCCCCGGTGCGCGCGACATGGTCCGTAGAAGTCTCATGGCTTTGCCAAAGAGGGCAATCACGGCGCAGAAACAACAGGCGGAACATGAACAAGAGGCTATCAAGCGGGGAGAACTTCCTAGTCATCGGTCAAGAACAAGACGGAATGCGCAAACGGCTATTACGTTGGCGAGTGAGGGGTTGAAGATGTTGTTGCAGATTAGCTCGGTCTTGGATAGTACCATTGGAAGTGCCGAGGAGTGGTGTGAGAGGCTTGGCAAGGATGGAAAGGGGAAGTTGCCGGCGTCGGAGACAACTTCGGAGAATCAGGTGGATGATGATGTGGATATTAAACCACCTACTACTGCGGAGAAGAGACCCTTTGAATAGGGGATTGTGGATATTGGCGTTTTGTTTTTTGGATTGGGATTTGATTTTACGGGTCGGCGTTTGCTTTGTTTTTCCTGGTTTATAGCGTATATTTATAAAGGCGGATTGGAATATATGATTGGATGAGTATATAGAAGAACATTGATTGTGGTGTATACATAATCTGCGTGATGATCACGGGCCGTAGATGATGGCCAAGTTAGAAAAAGAAAGAAAGAAAAACACCCTCGTCATACTCCTTTTGTACATCTTAAGTACTCTCCGTCTTTTGCTTCTGTTGTTGTTCCTTGATATTCAACATATGAACAAACTCCGCCAGGTCATCAACCGATTTGACCTGCGCCTCCGCCTCCTCCTTCCCCGCCTCAACCTCCCCCTCCATCTCGGCACTCCGCTCAGGAACTAACAAGGCCGCTCCGGAATCTAACCAACCGGGTGCAATCCTTCTCTTCTCATCTCTCTCGGCCTGTGCAATTCTCTCTTCGATTTTCTTGAGTTCGGCGTCGGCATTACTCTGCATAGCATCCAGGTAGCTGTGGAATTCCCGGGTTTCGGCGAGTAACTCGCTTGCATTGGCGGAACCGGGGAGTACGGAGGGGGGTGGCGGTGGGAGACTTCCGGGGAGACTGGTGTAGTTGAAGGGTAGAGTTGGCGGTTTAGGAAGAGATACGGTGGGTGTTACCGTTAGAGGGACTTGTGGGAGGATGGTGTTGAATTCTGGAATGTTGGGTTAGATGAGTTGGTTAGGCGGGCCGGGAGAACTTACTGTTGTCGTGTTGTGACATTTTGATGGATAAGTTTGGTTCAGTCAAATAATTGATGAATTAATTAGGTCACTGCTAATAAATACACCTATTCTTTCACATATATAGCTTTCGTCATGTCTCACTCTTAACCTATGACGTCGTTACTACTCCTCCAACGTGACACACTACACCTATAACATGGATATAACCCCAACCCTGGACAATCGATAACCGATAGATGCGATAAGGGAGCTATGGACGAGGCTTACATACAGCCTTGGGTGGTGTAAGACGAGAAGATGAACATTTCATGATACAACAACTAATCAACAAAATGTTACCCATTACTTTACGTGTGCCCCCCAAGGCCGAGGATTACCAAACATTGGCTGATTATCAAAGTCACACGCCAGAGACATTCCATGGTGGCAAGCCAATTTTGTATTGGAGGGGTGAACTAGTGACGGGATGGTTGAGCGTGGAGAATGCGGGCAAGTTGCCTGTTTTTCCGGTAACCGAGAAGGAGACGAGGCCGACGGGAGTTGGGAAGGAGGTGCTGGGTGAAAGATCGAATGATAAGATTGAGCAGGTTTTAGATGTTTGGGTAACTAACCAGTAAGTTTTAGATTCGATGAGATAAGTTGTAGGAAGTTACTAATCATTGGTGTAGAACGTTTATCTTGTTTAACCATAAAGCGGAGGTGGGAGTGTCAATACCGTATCCGCTGATTGCGATTCATGCACAGTCAACTATCAAGGGGGAAGCTACATCGTTGAAGACACTGTGGTTACAAATCCAACTTAGCAGTGCCAGTGATGACGAAGAGTACGATGACCTCGAGTTAACTCTCATCCCATCTCAAGACCCTCCAAGCGAGAACACCGCCTCTGAGACCCAAAAACTCTACGACGCCATCGCCGCCTGCTCCGATCTTCACCCAGATCCACACGCCGAGGAAGACGAGGAAGAGGCGTATCCCGAGATTCTCATTGAGGGTGGTGAAAGAGAGACAGTGGATGGCTTTGACGGCGTATACAAGGGCGCTAGTAATGGAGGATTACCACCGGCTATGCCTGGTAGTGGAGGGTGGATTACTGCGGAGAATATGCATGAATTCTTTGATGCAGATGGGAACTGGATTGGAGGAGGAGCCGAGGAAGAGGAGGAACTTGGGGAAGGTGCCGGGAGAGTTAGAGTCCGTGATGAGATTGAGGGCGGTGAAAAACATGAGGAGGAGTCGGAAAGTAAGAAGGTGAAGACTAATGAGTAGAAGAAGATGTATTATCATAAAAAGTGACATTAAACTATCAAGAAGGCCAACTCCAAACGCCAATAAAGAGATAAACTACACAGTCTTAACCCCCTCACTAGGCTCTCCAAAGCTGAAACTTTCATCAAAAATACTCAACCGGTTCTGCAGCGAACTATCATCCGACAACAACAATACATCATCCGTCTTAGCAAACGTAACACTCGGTTTTCTCCCCGTCCCTCTAAGTGTCGGCAAAGAAAGTTCCTCCGCACTAGTAACCGTCTGCATTGAGCTCTTCCTCGTCAACGACGGGGCCGTCAAGGACCCCTGCGTTGAAGTACGACGACCCAAAGAACCACCCCGGTAGCCTGGTGGCGCACGCATATCCTCACGGGAGGCTTTGGACATTACCCGCAGTTGTCTCCGTTTCTGGGGTGGTCGGATACGCGGGATGACGAGGGATGACGAGGATGGTGAGTGTCTCATTCCAGAGGAGTGGCGGCTTCGTAGGGACGAGTTGGGACTGGTGGTGGGGAAGCCCGTTCCTCGACCCATTCCCATGAGATTGCGGGGGGCGGGTTGGACACTGTTGCGGTTGCGTAGTTCGGTGATGGTTACATCTAGGGCGGTGAGAGGGGTGAGGTCGAAGGAGGAGGTGCTTGTGCTTTGGGGGATGTAGATACCCGAGGGTCCGGCACCACGGGCAAGCGCCAGTTGGAAGGATGAGGAGTGTGTGAGACTCCCGTTGGAATAGGTGAATGGGAGACTTCCAGAGGACGAGGAAGTCAGCGACATAGAAGGGGTTAAAGTGACTTTGGGTAACATGGCGACGCGGTGGAGGTTAGACCGGGGAACTTTATGCTTAGGCGTAGCGTCCGGCGAAGAAGAAGCCACCGACGTTCCTGGGGACGAAACAGACGCGGACCCGTGATCATGAGATCCGAGAGTCGGACTACTACGCATAGGTCTCAACTGCTGAGTCCGCGATTGAACAGGTCTATACCGTGCAGCAACGGGGCGTCCACGAACTACAGCTGACGGGGTAACAGTGCGTATTTGCGGGCCCCGAATAGGCGTGATAGTCTGTGCAGATGAGACACTCAGCGGGGATCTATGACGACGAGGAGAAGACGACTTCTTGGGGATAACAATGGAACTTCTCCGGGTGCCATTTCCCGAGGGGGCAGGCAGGGCCGGTTGAGACGTCTGCTTCCGGACGACACGCGGCCGGCCGAGAGACTGCATAGACGGGAGCGAAGAAATCGGGGGCAAAGCAAGTTTTAAACCCGGTTGTCTCTGACGAACGGGGGATCCAGCAGCGGTAGTCATTCTCTTCGCAGGATCTCTCGTTTGTCTAGGAGGTGGCGGGCACGAAAGCGTTTTCCGCCCGGGCACCTTCAAAGGGGCCGGATGAACATTCAACGGGGCGCCGAGCGAGTCATGTTTAGAAACGGGAAATGCACCTAGTAACGAAAGAGAAAACGGCGAAGACATAAGTGAGTCGGCGTCAGAGTTACTAGCTACCGATGTAGCGGTGCCCCGAGACACGGGAGGGGAAGGAGCGCCTTCGCGGGACCCGGCGGAGTATAATGTTGAGAGAGCGGAGGAAATTGAGGAGCGGGGAGAGGAGGGGGTGGATTCTACTGTAGGGTGGGGCTCGATGGGACGCACGAAGCTGCTGGAGGGGGAGAGAGCGGTGGGGAACTGGTTTTCTCCTTCGGAGAGGAAGGAGGCGCGGTTGTCGTCTTCGTAGGTTGTATCGCCTTCGACTTCGTGGATGGAGAGGACTGTGGAGGTGGAGCGTTCAATTGAGGCGGAGGAGGGCTCGGTGGGGGATGGGAAGGTGGTGCCGTGGAGAGACGAGGGCGTCTGGATTACTAGAGCGGGAGTGCGAGATGGTGAACAGACCAGGTTTCTGGTATCAGCGACCGTGGGCGTCCTGAACATCTGGGTTATCGCCGATGGCGCGTTTAACCGCTGCTCGATACTCTTCAAGATGTGGCGTAATTCTGTGTCCGAAGAGATAACAGACCGGATACTAGCAGTGGTAGCAGGGCTCCCATCCATTCTCCTCTCTGGCAATACAGCCCGCGGGGGCGTCCGAGGACCGACGAGAGGCCCTCTGATAACCTCCCGTTCATAAGGTCTCGAAACAGAGGATAACGCAGCGATATTAGTCTTACTTTTCCGCGCGCCACTAAACATCGGATACGGCATTGACCCGTTCCCAAGGGCATAGAACCGTTCACGTTCCCGCTCAAGGGCGTCCTGGGAAAGTGATAAGCCCTGTTCCACAGCAAGATCCGGTAGGGTGGGGTAGCTTGGAAGGGTAGGGGCGGGGAAATGGTTGGGCGAGGAGAAGGAGGCGGTTGGTGATGGGAGGGTTACTTTCCGGAGAGTGGACGGGGGCATGTTTGTGAAGCGGCGCATGGAGTTTTGTCGTCTTGTGGGTGGTTTTTCGGGGGTAGGATCGAATGAGTCGGGGTCGTCATCTTTATTCCGGCGGCTAACGGAGCGGAAAAGGGCACGGAGAGATACTTTACTATCCTCCCTTCTGGAAATCAACGTTGTCGTACCACTAGGGATCTCTCTAAGCATCTCCACGCCATCCATCGGAGTCAAAGTCGTCCTTACAACAGTGATATTCCTCCCAGCCGGACCACCACCACCCTCACTATCCGCCGATGCACGCGACGCAGCAAGAGCTCGTTGTCGTCGGACAGATAGAATATGTAAAGCTATAGACATGCCACTAGCGATAAGGACCGAACCACCAATGACCACGAGGACAAGCCATGTTGTATTACCCTGTAAACTGCGCCTGTAATGGCCAGGAGAAGCCTCTTGGCTCTGTACAGCAGGCATTTTACAAAGTCGAGTCGTGATGCTGTTGGGAGTTGTACGACGGGGCAGCAGGGTTACACTGGATGCGTGTAAGTCGATCCTGATGATGGCTGGTTAGGAAGGTATGTGCGTATAATGAATGAAAAAAATGAGGAGGCACGATGAAAAAGAAAGCGAATGTGTGGAAAAGAAAATGAAAAGAAAGAAAGGAAAGGAAACCACCGATTTCGGGAAAGCAATCATGTAAAAGAAGAAGATGGCGATGACGGGTTGAAATGTAAAAGTGGCGAGATGCGCCCATTTGAAGACGTGGGGACATTCTATACGATGGAGACCGGAATGCCGGGCGAGATCCAGTGGGTGGGTGTTCTTATGGCAACGAAGAGAGACAGGACTTTGGATGGTCAGTCATGAGGTTGAATTCTTGTGTTGAGTGTAGCTAGTGAGGGGAATGTAAGTTGGCATGAGGACTGAGGAATGTGCGTTGCTATGCGGACGACATTCCTGGGGAATCCAGACTCGAGTATTTTGGTAAACATGTAGTATTCACAATGGGAAAAAAGTCACAGGACATTGTTGGAGGACGAAATCATTGCATTCGTTACAAGAAATTCAAAAAAACTATCTTCAATTCTACAAACATATAAAAAGCCCCAAGCCGCCCAAATCAAAACAGTTCAAAGAGAAGCGAAAATGTACCAAAACATACTATCCCAACATATCTACTCTCCGTATTTAACGTCTAGCAACACCAGTGGCAGTGGCAGTGACAGTGGTAGTCACATCCAACCACTCAGTAGCAGTAACAACCTCCTGCTCCCAGAGAATCTCAGTGACAGCACCGTTGGCACCAGTCACCCACTCGGTGCTGTAGTAAAGACCGGCGTTGGGGTCAACAGACGAGGTGGTGACGGGAGCGGGGGTGGTAGAGGTGGAAGAGGAAGTGGAAGTAGGGACTTCAGACGAGGTAGTGACGGCGGCAATGGCGACGGCGGCAGAGGTGGAAGTAGCAACGGAGGTGGTGGAAGCCGAGGCACTGGTGGCGGTTGAGCCGGAAAGACCGGCGCCAATAGCGCTGGTCAGACTGTTGAAACCGGAGACGATGGCCGAGACGACGTTGCCGGAGGAAGTAGACATGGGAAGAGCAGAGATGGCGGTGGTGGCGGCGACGAGAGAAGAGTCGACGGAGTCGATGGAGCAGGAGGTGGCAGTGGCCTTGTCGATGACGTTGAAGACGGAGCAGTCGGTGATCAGACCAGACTCGTTAGTGCAGGTGTCAACAGCGGACTGAAGAACATCGGTGTCCCAACCGGCGATAAAGTCACCGTGGTAACCGAAACCGGTGGTGTCGTTGTTAGAGAAGACGAAGCTGCCAGACTCATCGGCCCAGTCGTAGGTGGAGAAGTGGGTCTCGTACATGAGACCGGGGAGACGGTAGGGGTGGGTGGATGGGCAGTCGCCGGTCATGACGAGACTGGGGTAGGCGACGTGGTCCTGGTGGTTGGTAGAGTCGATGTTGACACCGTCCCAGCACGAGGGGAACATCATCTCGACACGGAGACCGTTGGGGCAGTTGGCGTCGAAGAAGGCCTTGTCGGGGAAGTAGTGACGGGCAAGAGTAGCTTCACCGGCCTTGGCGTAGTTAAGGCAGTTGAAACCGATGGCGCGCTCGGCAAGGTCGGCTTGGCTGGTGATGCCCTCGGCGGCCCAGTCGGACTTGTCGGAGTCATCAGCGTAGGCGTCACCGTTGAAAGTGCGACGGGTGGTGTTACCAGCGAGCATCTTGAAGCCCTCGGGGAAAGCGGTGATGTTCTCACCGTTCAGGAAGTAGTAGGCGAGAAGACCACCACCCTCGGTAACGAGAGAGTACTCGCCGGTAGAAGCATCCTTGAAGTACATTGATGGGGTCCAGTAGGCGGACTTGTCCTCGGTGACACGGCACGAGGTGCATGAACCACCCTGGAGCTCAGAGAAGGAAGAGGTCTTGGAGAAACCGGAAGAACCGTAGACGGAGTGCATGTGGGCGGCGGTCGCATCGGGATTAACGATGGGATCGATCTGCGCGGTAACGACTCTGCCGGGGCACTCCATACGCCAGAAGGCGTGGACGGAGGTGGCCGTTGAGGCGATGACGAAGAGAGTGGACTTCATGGTTGACTAGAAGAAGTGTGTCTAGCTTGAGAGAAGAGAAAGTGGGTATAAGTGATGCGGTTCTATGGAAGAGGGTTAGATTATATTGAATGAAACGGTCATGACGTTGTCTGGAATGGGAGGGATGATGTATAGATCAGGGAGAAACAACACATGGAAACTGGGTTTCTCGTGTGGTAGACGATATATGTAACTTAAAGGAGTAAAGCTATACAATAGAGGGAGAAGATATGACCATTTTGGTGTATAAGTGAGTGGGTTTTGGAAAGGCACTTACAAGCAAAAGAATGACTTGTATGAAATATAGGTAAGGAACGTGAGGATGTTCAACTGTGGTGTCAAAAACGAGGGAGACAAGACCAACAGAAGAAACAATCCGAAGCAAGAAGTGAAAACAACAAGTAAATTGAAGTTAAGCAGAGGATAAGCTTCTTGAGTCTCAAACGAAAGAGTTGTTTGGCAACGAAAAGCAAAGGCAAACGAATGAGATGCAAGGTTCCAAGAAAGAAGAAAAAAGAAGAAGAGAAATCCCTACGACTTGGCAAAACCAGCGGATACAAGGAGAAATATAAGAAAGAACGGGGGTAGTGGGTAGTTTGTTTGGTGGCAGGCAAGACAGGCGTTTACAGGAAAGACAGACGGGAAGGAAGGAAGGAGTCTTTCAGTAAGAGAGGGGCGTTTTTCTTCTCTAGAGGCGGTAGTTTTGGTAATAAGACCTGGACTTTAGGTTTGATGAGAAAGTCAGGCATAGGCCGGGAAGGGTGATTTTGAAAACGGGGTGATTTTCCGGGATTTGGTATTTTTCAATAGTAGAAGGAAGAACTAGGAAGGGGTTAGATGCTGACTAGTATATGAGGGCTAATGCATATGAGTGACGATCGCTAGTGACTTGTGCTAGGAAACGAAGCCGGGTTATTTGATAAAAAAAGGAGGGATTGACGCAACGCAAGTGAGTAGGTGGCTGAAGTCTAGGTAGGTTAAGTGAGACCTCGGGGAAAGATGACTTACAATGAAAGAAGTAGACGATGTTCAAAAGAGAAGAGAATGAATGAAGATTTTGTTATAGAAAGTAAGGCAACTTCGGGAAGCCAGCGAGTGCGGATGTCGAAATAGACTAGTCAAGATAACTTGGAAGAATTGAATCTTGGATAATATGGAAAAGGGCGGATCGTCGGGGTTTTCTTCTTCCTGGGGGATGAGGAGGGGATACTAGGAACACGGACCTTGACCGACTTGGTTTTAGTTTTTGGTTTGTTTTGTCCGTGAGTTTTGAGGAGTGTCGGTATTGGTCATGATGGTCATATGGGTAGTCGAATTTGGTCATGATTATCGACTACGTATGTAGATTAACACCTGTACTGTACATACGTATGTCTGCACATCAAGAACCATCTTCAAATCTTCATTGTATGTATATCTTCTAGTCTCTCTTCAAAATAACCATAAAAAAGAAGCACACAACTTAAACGTATTCACCAAAATCCTATGTCATCTCAAATCCTCTCCCCCCCCCTTCTGAAACAGGCACAGAAACACTAAAAATGCACCAAAAACAAACCAACCCATCCTAGCACTCCCTTTCCACTTCAATGCAGGGACCACTTTTGCCGCGTTTTTTTACCCCTTCTTCCGGGGCTGACACTTGGATTTTTTTCCTTTCCGTCGTTCAAAAAAAGATTCAACGCTATATTTGATCATCGTCCGCTTACTAAAACTTCATGATGTCACATATTTCACCGGCTTTTGATCTTCACCACAGACATTTCCCTCCTCCATCACGGGGTTTTCTCCTCCGTTAGTGTCGTGAACGCCTCGTTCCTTCCCTTCTCTTCCTCGAGACATTTCTGTATCACCACCTTTATCTGTACTACCATCTTACAAAATTTGAACCTTCCCTTTCGAAAAAACTCCCTCTTCCTTCCTTTTTTAAATGGTTTATAACCCTATCAGTAGACATTCAAGGTCCGTCACACCTTCCATCTTATTTCCAGCGCAACTTCCATCTCTGACTGGATTCCGATCGTCAGTTCATCAAACATTCAAGGAGTCTTTTTCCTTTCTTCCTTTTTTTAGACCTTCTAGATGATGACCTTTGAATGTTTAGAAACACCACTTGGTGTATTCCTTAAGCCCTTTGAATCAATTGTTACAGTTCGGTCTATCCCGTTAGACAAAAAAGAAAAGAAACTAAATCCAAGTGTGCCCTGATTAATTATCGTCTTCATCCTATTCCTTTGTCCAACCCACGCGGCCTCTTGGCGCCAGGGGAATCTTTAATGCTATTGGTTGAAGTATAGGTCACCCTCCCAATCCCTCTTTAGCGCCGTAGAAATTACAAGTCATCAGCTGTTTTAGTGGGTTGTCAGCCAGCCCAGGTGAGTACAGAATCGATGACCACTACATGTTCACTTCCACCATTATAAAAGCCACAGCGCTTCAAATGGGATAACGAATACAGAAAAGAAAAGGAAAAGTAACCGCCACAAGTCTTCTTTACTTTTCTATCCTTGGGAATGAGTCTTAGTGGTTCTGTGCGTTCCTTGGCTGGTCAAATTCGGGACTTGGTCATGAGGACGTTACAATGTTCATGGTCGGCTCGGTATTTGTATGTCTGTACACTACTTAAAATCCGCGACAGGCTTACACACTCATGTAAACTTGCTGACAATTCACTTTCACTGAACACTTGTTTTACAGCAATCATATCATGACGTTGCACCTACTTTACTGTGTTTGTAAATCACCACTTCAATTAATTTACACATTACTCAGTCAACACGTCTGAACCCCAATCTACCAATCTACACCGCTATACTCATTTCGTAAGAAAATGTCCATCTGCATTAGTTTAATCTTGTACATTCCAAGCCAAGCTTGTGCCCAGCTACTCAGCCCAGCCTTAACTATATATTCCACAGTCTGGCTACACCTTCCTCAATTCTTAACCCTGGGCTGTGCAAAGCCGCCCTATATCTGCGTAAGCTGACCCGAGGAATTACCTGTTTTGAAAACTGCAAAAATGCAGCCCGAACAAGCCAACGCCAGCCACAACTGTCGACCATTAGACCATTTACCAGCAATCTATTGATGAGCCTCATTCTCTGGCTGCATCGTTCGCTTGGAAACTTGGTTCTCTTATGTATGTACATTCGTAATACAACTTGCGACCCGACCCGGCCAATTAACAGTAAACCGACTATTCCTGTCATTCAACTTGACACCAGAAACTCATTAAGAACGGATTGTAGCGTTACCCAATCAAACTGAAAACGTGGGGTGCCGTGGTTATGCTTTAAAACACCCACGTAACGAGCATACGCATGACATCCCTCCAATGGCTCTCGTATACCCAGTGTTTATATCCAATAATAAGTCTCCGGTGACAAAACTGGTATTTATGGCTTGGAAAATGCATCATCACTCCCTTTTCTATTGATAGTCTTTGCTTTTCCAGAATCACGGGTCAAGAGTCACATTATTTCCAAAGTGCCTGCAGATTAAAACCAGGAACCATGTAACGTCGGCATTTGAAAGGGTTGAACCCTATAACTCGTCCAATCGCTATGACCGGAAACCTTGACAGCTGATGTCAGCTGGCACAGAAAGCTACTCGTCATTCATGTAATGCGACGCCTACCTGTATCAAGCTATGGGAGCTGTGACGTTCATGATCTGGCCTCGTTCTTGATCAATTCATATAGCTCTAGGGATTACGAATTGAACCTTGGCATGACATTGTAGTTTCCGTTACCGAGAGTTTCGGAACTTAACTGCCACTTCTATCAAACACTTCCATCAACGCCACCTTTTGATTCATCCCTGAATCACCCTACACCCGTACAATCGCCTTTCTATCTGTCCTTGAATACACGCCTTACCTTTGTCACACCCAGCCCGAACCAGCACGACAGCCCCTCCATCCGCCAAAATGGACGATCTCTCCGGCCTAACATGGTCCTCCACGACCCCCACTCAACCTCAGAAACAATCCAATCTCTCATCCTTCAACGCCAATGTCACTCAAAGTTCCTACAGCGCCTTCCGTACCTCTCCGTCTCCACTCGCTTCAACCCCCGCTTCCGCCTCCGGCCGGTCCACCCCCGCCTTCGCCAAACCCAATGCGCCCGCCCCGACATCCCAGCCTGCCGGCCAGGACAGTTTCTCAAACTTGATGAACTTTGGGAAACCAGCGAGTAATAATTCGACCGCGGGGATGTCATTGATGGAACGACAGGCCCAGTTGGAGGCTGAGAAGAGACAGAAGGAGGAGGCTAAGAGACAGCAGTTTGCGACTCAGTTTAACTTTGATCAGATGGTGGCGGCTAGATCGGGAGCTTCGTCGAGCGCCTTTTCAAATCCCGGAGCTGCGCCGGCGGCGTTTTCTATGCCGTTGGTACCGAGTGTGTCGCCGGGTGTTGGGAAGAGTGCGACACCGGCGAGTAAGGCTAGTTCTAATGATGACGATCTTTTCAAGGCCTTCCGCGCGGATACAAAGGTGGACAATGCAAGCCACTACCCACCGCCAGCTGGCACACCCGTCTCTAGAGCTAGCCCTGGAAAGGCATTGGATCTCTCAAATCCCACAAATTGGCAGGCCACTACAAACTCCAATGGCCAGTTACTCGCTGATAATGACGACGATCCATTTGGTCTTCAAGAGTTCAACAAGGGTAAGAGCCCTGCGCCTGCACCATTACCATCCGCCGATGACGACCTCGATTTCCTAGGGGACCTCGCTCGCCCTGTCGAAGAGATCCGCCGTGAACAAGGAGCCAAACGAGCCGCAGAGGAAGCTGCCGCCGCTGAAAAACGTCGACAGGAGCGCGCAGCCGCTCGCGCATCAAGACCTCGGAGGGATTCACCTGAGCGGTTTGAAGATTCCGAGCGGACACCGGCGCCTCGGAGAACCAAGGGGAGCCCGGCCTTTGAAAAGGCCGTGGAGGAACTCATGGGGTATGGTTTTGGTGAAGATGACGCGCGGAAGGGGTTGACAGAGAGTGGGGCGGGAGTGAATGTCCAGGCTGCGGCCAATTGGTTGTTAGACGAGGCGCATCGAAAGGCCAAGGAGAAGCAGCTTGGAAAGTCGGGCCAAGGCCAGAGACAGAGAAGTGCTGAGCCATCGAGGAATAATCAGCGGACTAATACCGGCGGAGAGAGTGGTGCTGCGTGGATGGGCGGCGCCCATGGGGCCGATGATCTTCAAAAGACCGTGGCGGCCGTTGGCGGTCAACTCTTCAAGACGGCTAATTCTTTGTGGAAAACTAGCCAGAAGAAGGTTGCCAAGGCTATGGCCGAGTTTAACCAAGATGGTATCTCAGCTGGCGGAGATCCTAGCCAGCCAAAGTGGATGCGAGATGCACAGATGCACTCTGAAAGAAAGGCATCACCCGCTACCGATGAGGCATCCATGCTTGAAGGTGAACGGAGAAGGCCGACGCCACAACGGACTGCCTCGGCCAGTAGACAACAGCCACCAGCTCCTCCCGCCCCAAGAACTAGAACTGGTCGTCTGGTCAAGGAAGACGATGAATTGAGTGGTTATGTAAGCCCTAATAAGCGCCGTGGCCGTACCCAAACACCCGTTTCCCAACCAAAGCAAGATTTGGAGGGTGACCTACTCGGTGGTGCCAGTTCCGCACCCGTCGCCCCGGCCCGTCCACAGAGCTCTAGTCTCCCCACACGACCAGCCCAACAAAGACCGGCTCCCTCGCCTGCTCGGAGACCGTCGCCACCACGGGCGACAGAAAGACCAGCAAGACAGGTGCCTAGTTTGTCGGCGGTCGCCCTGCAGACTTCAACACAGCATCGGTTGGCAGGCACGGCGCATTTCAAGAGAGGTGACTTTGCGTCGGCGCATGAGTCGTATTCTACCTCACTTCAGGCGCTGCCGCAGACGCATCCTTTGGCTATTATACTTTTGACGAATCGGGCGTTAACTAGTTTGAAGAATGGACAGCCGAAGAATGCCATTGCGGACGCGGATAGTGCGTTGCAGATTATTGGTGCGGGTAAGGGCGTCGGTGAGACGGTCGCGGTGTCTACGGATACTGGAGCTCAGGAACAGAGAGATATGAAGGATCTCTACGGAAAGGCTCTTTCCCGAAAGGCGGAGGCCTTAGAACACATGGAACGTTGGGCTGATGCAGGTGCCGTGTGGCAACAATGTATCGAAGCCGGTGTAGGTGGTGCTAGCGCCGCTGCTGGTCGTCAACGCTGCCAAAAGGCTCTTGCTCCTAAATCAACATCACGTCCTCAACCTATCAAAAAGGCTGTTCCAGCGAGACCACGGGTGACTGCCAAGGCGTCGGCTGGGAACTCAGAGGCCGTGGAGAGATTACGCTTGGCTAACCAGGCGGCGGCACGTGAGGATGATGAGAAGTTTGCGCTGGCGGATAAGGTGGATGCCAAGATTGCGGCGTGGAGAGATGGGAAGAGGGAGAATTTGAGAGCGTTGATTGGTACTTTGGATGCGGTTTTGTGGGAGGGCAGTGGGTGGAAGAAGGTGGGGTTGCATGAGTTGGTTATGGCGAATAAGGTGAAGATTGCGTATATGAAGGCTATTGCTAAGACGCATCCCGACAAGGTATGTTTTGTGAGATTCAGAGGATGAAACTGGTTACTAACGATGCTATTTGTGTAGATTCCCCAGAATGCCTCAACTGAGGTACGACTGATTGCTGCTACCGTTTTTGCGACGTTGAACGAGGCGTGGGATAAGTTCAAGGCGGAGAATAACATGTAACGGTGACCAACCAAGTAAATAAGAAAGACCCAACAAACCAGACATTATCATTTATAGAAATACATGCATACATAAAAAAAACTAAAGCCAAGCTTACAGCCCCAACGACCTGCGCACTTGTTCTCGCACCTTCTGTTCAAAACCCTCCCGGTCCTCCCGCCACATCTTGCCAGCTTCCACATTGGCAGGAGACTCATCGTTTGGTTCAGCCAACATGCTCATAACAGAGATGAGAATCTTCTCAACGGACTGGATTGGCGACCACCGTTCCGACGCCTGTTCGTAGTGGTTTGGGTCGTCGCCGGGGGGATGGAGGATAGAGATGCATACGAGACCACTGGTGTAGACTATTCGAGGAGATATTGTTAGTATGGTATCTAGGAAGACTACCCCGGATTTATGGAATACGCTGACTTACCATTCGGATGCCAAATGTCACCTAGAAACTTCATCTGCGGCGGCGAAAGAGGATAATCCCTAGGAAACCTCAGCTCGGCGGGGAAAACGCCCCCCTCATATGGCGTCCCCTCGGGCCCCTGGATGAAGGCCTCCCACACGAGTAAATCATCTTCACTGACGGGGCCGGCTGTGATTCCGTCTGGCGGGTTATTCGTGAGAGCGCGATACTCCTGGAGGAGACGGCGATGAGCGGTTGACGACATTCTTGCAATGGAGATTCGTAAGTTTTGTTCGCGTGATATAGATAGCAATGATGATGGTGGAATTTCCTCCTTGGCGCATGGCGCTTTACGAAGCGCATCTTGAGATTGATCTGATGCGCTTTGCGGGGCAATCCTTTCAAAGAGGGTTAACCCCAACCCTGTAATACCCTACATGGACTTGCACAAGTGTGTAATTAGGCTTCTATTTTGGGTACATATCTGTGTAACACCTTCTCTTTTATGACTGACCCTCGGCTTCCGCCTGAGGTTCTTCCGGCTTATTGCCCTTCTTGGCTTTACATTTCCACGCCTCCTCCTTCTCTTTGCGCCGAGCGGCTTTATCGAGACGACCAATCACCTTACCAGACGTCATCGGTGGCAACAATGCGAGCGCGCGTTCCTCATCTTCAGCCGTCCATTCGCGGGGGAGTGTGGCGAAGGTGAGATAGGAGGTATGTGTCTTGACTTCTGATTCTGGCCGGTGAACGACACGGCCTTCGAGCCATGGCTTGAAGCCCGCGGGGTGGACGGGACGACCTTGGTGTTGCTTGGGCGGACGGGGCTGCTTGGGGGCCGGTGGGGCGTCCTTATCTTTGTTTTTATTGTTGCTTAGCGAGGCGGCGAGGGCGGCGGAGATTTTGGAAACGGCTTCTTCGACGGTGGCGGGGGGTGGGACGGCGGTTTTGTCGCTGCGGTCGCGGGTTACGTTGTATTTCTTGTGCGAAATCTCCAACATGTCGATGTCCACCCAGCCGAGTCTCCGCATGGCACTGATTGTCCGGGTCACTTGCTCGATACACGGGGAGAAGGTACACAGGTGGACCGTCTCATTGGGATCCAATGGGGATACCCAGTTAGGGTCCTTATCGGCCTCGGCAAGTGGTGCACCGGCTTTTCCTTGTTGGCGACGGGATAGATGGTGGAGAGCTTCCCAGGGAGCTGGCAAGTCGAGGAAGATGCAGTTTGCACGGGGGCTTTGGCCGTCGTTGACGAGGAAACCACCACTGTAGACGTCGCGATGGCTGATTTGCACGATGCCGTCGAGGTTGTGACTGGCGAGTTCTTCAGTCATTTTCTGGTAGCGGATATGGTGGAACTCGAAGGAAAACACCTTGCCCTTGGTGTCGTCGGTGGGACTGCTAGGGTATCCGTTGAAGACAGCGCGAGAAGAGGCGTGTGTGAAGGAGCCGGAACCGGCACCGGCTTCGATGATGCGTTTGCCTGGGAAGGCGCGGATGCGCTGAAGTACGTAGGAATAGTCGGGGGTATAAACGACCTGTGTACGATGTGGCAAACTTAACGTCCACAACTCAGGCGACGGCTTCAAAATGTGCAGGAACCCACTAGCCGCCGTGACCGCCTGTTTCACATCACCACCCTTAGGCTGCTCTTCAACCTCCTCCTCCTCCACCTCCCCGGCAGCCCCCGTCCGCTTCCGCTTGCGGCCGCGCGACCCGGTATCAACGGTGGATGCGCGCACCTGGGAACCCCAGGGCACATCGATCAGAGTAGAGTGAGGGAAGGAACCAAAACGACTGTTGAGAGTGGCACCCTCGGCGTAACCGTCGACAGCGCCGGTCTTACGGGGATCTTGGAGAATAAGAGGGACGAGGTTTTCGCGAGAGAGGAAGACGAGGGCGAGAGAGTCGGCGGAGGCTTTGGTGGTGGAGGAGAGGAAGGGCGAGGGCTTCACTTTTGGAGGGGCCATTGTAGTGTCGGGGACTGCGGAGTCCGTTTGTGGCCGGGGAGTGGGAAGCTCGAAGGTAGACATTGCCGTTTATAGAGCCGGCGTAACTTCCAATAACTACCAGAAAAGAAATCACAAAGCAAGAAAATCAAAAAATGAAATTTCTCTTTTGCGCTTTCTCTCTGCAAGGATCCAACTTTCTGTTCCTGGCGCAAAAATTCCAGATAGGAAAGTGGGACAAGGCTATGACTGACAGGGGGTGTACAATGAGCAAGAAAAAAAAAACACAAGTGACGTCGTTGTGGGATTGGGCGGTCGTGAGGCTGCGGTGGGGCCGAATGGTATTCTGGTCAAAGGGTTTCTGGGGTTATTGACGATTGGAAGCACGTAAGGTGAAGAGTGATCTTGCATTGAGACGGCGTCCTGCACGTGACATGTGACTTTTGGGCTGGATGGATCCATTTCACTCATTTTTATAAGTGCCTGCATAATTTGTGGCGTTGACATTTGTCTGTTACTTGCGGTTTGACATCACGGCCAAAAAAAAATGCCCGTCCGATCCGCCACTCGGCTCCGCGCCGGTAGTTCGTTATTGTTTTCCGGGCGGTATCTCCGGGGTTATGCTACCAAATCCGTTCCTACGACCACTAGTGCGCGCGCCATCCTACTTAACCGGCTCCAGGCGATTTCGAAACATGCCGAGGGTCATGCGCGGTTTAACCAGGCGCGGGTCCACCTTGCGATAAATAACCTGCAGCAGCGCGCGGGAGAGGAGACGGTCCGGGTTGCGATTTTGGGGGTCCCGCAGGGTGATGAGGGGAAGACGGCGCGAGAGCTGGTTAGAGGGTTATTGGCGGATCCGTTGGTGGAGGAGCAGGCGTGGGAGGGGAAGTTGGAGAGACATGATGTTGCGAAGCCGTTGGTGGTGCGGATTGGGAAGGTGGGGGAGGCGAGTCAGAAGTTGATTGCGCAGGAGGGTAGTGTGGAGGAGATTGTGGTGGATGTACCGGGGTGGGATAAGCATAATATTGAGTTGTTGTTTGTGGAGGATGCCCGGTTGGCTGGCCATGGGGCGGAGGGGATTTCAGAGGGGCGGTTATTGACGGTGCCTACTATTATCCAGGGAAAGCAGGTTGAAACCCCCGTTCATAAGGCCGTGGCTGTGGCCTCAGGGTTATCGGGCGTTGCTACCGTCGGACGGATTACTGCGCTTGGAAAGTCTAAGGACGTCGTGGCCGCTATTAACCTTGCGGGGTACAAGGAGTCAACTGAATCTACATCACCGATAAAGACTGTGGATGTTTCTAGTGGTCTTCGTGGGGTGGAGCTGTTCAGAGAAAGTCCGGGGAATGGTATGCAGTATGAACATCTTTGGACACAGAGTAACTTGCCTTCCCTCCGTGCTTGGATTCTCGACGGCGCACAGTCTACACCGGATAGCACTAAGCCGGCGGTGCGCGAGTTGATTACTTCTGTTTTGAAGGACGCCGAGGTTGGCTTGTTGGCCCAGTCTACCACGAAGTCACCAGAACCAGTATCTGCCACCCAGACCTCTACACCAGAAAAGAAGGAATCCCCAGAACTTAAGAGCCTCAAGGACGGTCTTTATTCATGGTCCGAGACGGCACACACCGAGCTTCAAACCTCCTTAGACGCTGCGTTCACAGGCCCTCAATGGCGTAAGTTGAAGTGGTGGAAGCTCTTTTGGCATGTTGACGACGTCAGCGTTCTCACTTCAGAGATCCTTCGCCAGCGGTTCCTCCCCCGTTCCAACAGGGACCTCATTTTCCTTGCCGGGCGAATCAGCCAACCTCTTCACAACGGCGCCATTGCATTTAACCAACCAAAGTCTCTCGTGGTAGTCTCACCAACCGATACCCCCACGCCACGGGACCCCATTACGCCCGAGGAAGCTGCTAGACAGGTCCCCAAGTGGCCTACACATATCGACTTCACCCGGAACTATCTCTTCTCACAAACAGTTCCTGCTTTACACGCATTGGCGCAGAGATTGGTGTTCCAGACGGCTGGGTCAACGGGCTTGTCGGGTGTTTTGGGAGGTTTACTTTATGCGTCACAGTTCTCAGTGTATGAGGCCGGTGCGGCTGCGGCGATGGGCTCGGTGGTTGCTTTGGGAATTATGCAAAGACGATGGGAGGAGGCGAGAAGGTTCTGGGAGGGGGAGGTTAGAGAAGAAGGGAGAAAGGCAGTGCAAGGTGTTGTTCGCAGTGTGAATGAGGTGTTTTCGGGATGGGAAGGTCTGGAGAATCAGACTGCAAGCCAGATTACAGAGCGTGTTGTGCCTAATAGCACTGTAGCTCAGACTCCTGTCCACACTGAAGAGTTTGCGGACGAAGGAAGACGAATTGTGGAGGAGGCCAAGGAGGCTCTGCAGAAGCTCGAGTAGGCTGTCTACTGGAGATGCATGTAATGTATAACACGGCGAAGCACAAGAACAATGTAAGAATACAGTTTAAGCAAGCAAATTACAAAATCACATGACAAAAATGACAACATAAGATAAAACGCCCATGATACCTTGCAACCAAAATAAGCAGTCGTCCCCTTCCCCACACGCACCACTTTTCCCCAGAAACCAATCTCATGAATTACCCCGTCTCGTTTACCGAGCACCACGACCACCACCGCTCGCCCGCGCTCTGGAAACAGTCGCTCTGCCACGCGCCAATCCGACACCCCGCCCACGGGCATTCCGACTCTTGAACATGGGCGCATTCCGAAGCATATCCGGCACAATGAAGTAGCGGACGTGAGACCCGCGAATGTACACTTGGTCGAGGTGGCTGACGCGGCCGTCACGGGCTGTCACGGTGATGTCTTTGAGTTGCACGTTCATGTTGTCTTCGGCTAGATTGGAGAGTAGAGTTAGCTGATTGGACTGGAAAATAAAAATTATGGAATGTGCTTACCATCGAGGAGCTTGCCGCGGTAGGTGGTGCCTGAGGAGATCTCCAGGGTGACAATGTGGCCTTGGGCCTCGTTGAGGAGCTTGATGGGGATACCAATGGTTGACGTCATGGTGATGGGTAGTTTCTATGTGGTTGTGGAGTCGGATGAAACAGAATCAAAAGAATGGAGGGACAATTGTCGTCAGAAATTGGGTATACTGAAGGAGCTTGGTATGGATTGGGGGTTATGACAAGGCTGTGAACTAGGGCAAAATTTGGAGGGGACTTGGAGCCTTGCTTAGTCAGGATGTGTACAATGTGGGACAAGGGTTTGGAGGGGTGGACATATCAAGAGGGTTTGTGCGATGAAATACAGATGAATGAAATATGCAGTGTGATTGATTGTGTAGAGACAGTATATTGACTCTGATTATATAGTGATCCAAAATTTGGAATGATGATAAGACATGGGCGAACTGATACATAAAAAACAACGTCAAGAATGTTTTTCTCTTGGCGACAAAATACAACAAAGACTCACCCACAGACAAAAGAACTTGCTTACACACGAATCTCGCCCACAACAGCGTCATAGTTATCCAGGACCTGCTTTCTCCTCTCGGCACTCCGCGGGGTAATATCCATCGGGAAGGGGAGTGGCTCCAAAATAACATTGGAGTTGGTAGCCTGACTATCAAACGCAACAGGCTCGCCAGTCAACGGACACTTCTTAGTCTGGATATTAAAAGCCCAGCATAAGCCCGCGCCAGCAACAAACGTCTCATCGTCGGCAATGGTCTGGCCAAGACAGGTCCGACGACCCCAGCCGAAACTGTGCATACCCTTGCCTTCACGAAAGTTGGGGTACCGGGTAAGCGGCTCTTGGTATGTTGGGAAAGCGGGGTCGAGGTAGCGGGCGGGGTTGTAGGTTTCTGGGTCCGGGTAGTTGGCGATGACACGGTTCATGTTCCTGGGATCTTTGTTAGAATAGGGTGATTTGAGATCGTGGGTGGGTGGTACGTACCATTCGCAGGCGAGGATGATGGTGCCTTTTTCGATAGTCACACCACGGAACTCCGTAGTCGTCTCACACTGGTGGGGAACGCCTGAATGTGCCGTGAGTTAGTAAGATGGGTGGTAATTAGTAATTTGGTAAACTTACCCAAGGGAACGCCTGATCTCCAGCGGACAGTCTCCTTCAAGCAGGCGCGCACGGTTGGTAGGTTCGGACTATCAGCGATGCATGGCATACGATCACCGCAAACACGGTCGATTTCGTCCTGGCATTTCTTCAACCATTCGGGATGTAAACCCATGCACATGATGAAGAACTGCATGGGTCCAGAAAGTGTGACAGCGCCAACGAGGGCTTGGAAACCTAACATGCAAGAAGCCATTTCAAGCTGCTTATCGTCCATTTCCAAACTCGGGTTACCATTTTCAATCATCTGCTCAAAGTACTTGAAGCACCATGTATCCTGCGGCAAATTACCCTCTTGGAATCTCTTCCGGGCTACAAGGAGGTTATCCACCCACCAAGACTTAAGCGCATGTTCACGGGCAACTTCATCCTTGCGCCACGGGTTATAGTTGATGAGATCGCCTAGAGTCCAGAGAGGGGTCATGGTGTTGATGATAGGGCCAGAAACAGACATTTGAGTGAGCGTGCGGTTGGCAAGGTCGCCGTTTAACTTTCCTTGGGTAGCGTCATCCCAGGCTAGGCGACTGGTTACACGACCGGTTAATTCGCGAGTATAGTCGATGAACTTGCTTGGGTCAATAACTATTGTGGCCAAGTAGCGCTTCACTTCACGCTCGACGTTTCCAAAGAAGTGGTGCTGATGAGCGGCAACCATGGCGGAGTGGACCCAACGGCGTTGATATTTCCATGTTTCTGAGGAGGATTAGTATGTTAAAAAGGCATATTTGTGTAACAACGAGGTTGTCAGAACTTACCATGACGGTCCATAAGGGCAGAGTAAACGGGGCCAGCTTTGTGGTTAATCAGCGCACGAATCTGTGGGCGTCCAGCAAAGTTGTTTCCATGTCTAACAAGAAGTTCCCGAGCAATGGACTCATCAGAGACGATAATAAACTTCTGATCAACCATGCGCGTCTCATAGATAGGTCCAAACTCATCCGCCCACTCTTTAAACTTTAGCCACATAGAAAAGCGCGGCAAATCATGAACACGCCCAACAATCGGGTACAGCTTCGGGCCAGGGAACTTCCCGGGGTACTTTGCCAAGATCGGGATAACCCCGTTCACGGCACGGGGAGATGTCCCATTAGGTGTCTTGACGTACACGCTGGCCGGGTCATCTTCGGGGTGGAGAGCAGGTTTCCGCTTGAGGTTCTTGAAGAGGAGACTTGGGACGATGACGATGGCGAGGTAGAAGAGGAGAGTAGGAAGGTCGAGAGAGGCACTTGTGGGGGAAAATAGAGGGGCGTTGGGAGTGCTGGAGTTGGCCCAGGGGGCATTAGATTGTGTGGCCATGGTGGCTGATGTGGGCTTGTTGATGACGGCCAGTAGAGAAGGAAGTAGAACTTGATTTCCGTGGGAAAGGTGGGCCGGCTGGTGGAAGAAAGGGAAAGTAAAACAGAACAAACAGGCTTTCATCCACCTAATATATATCCTGACAAAGTCACCGGCATCTCGGGGGCCTTCCTCGCAACGCCTCAGACGCCCTGCATCCATCAAATCAAATCAATCCTCTCCACCTAATACCGCGCCATCCTGCAAATATGACCTAGTACCACCATCCAAGTATCCACCAAAGCTGATGCCTCGCGAATAGCCCAAGTGCACTGTCACCGAAGCCCATTGACAGCCAAGTCAAATCAGGCAAACCATCAAGCCGTGTTTCCACGCAGCAAGAAGGGGCGTATCAAAGCGGGTGGGTACAACAGCCGCCGCCGCCCACCACATCATGTCTCTCCAGCTAGCTATCTTGCTAGCTCTAGACCTCTCTAGTGTATTTTCCCATGTCGAAATACGCCGGTGTGCCCGCCATGTCTCATCCGACTAGTAGCGTCCGTCAGATGGTCATCGTCCCATGGCTCTACCCCGTCACACGGAACAATAACCGACTTTTGTCTCCCCCGTCAGCTTGGACCCTTGTACTGCACAACACGGAGTGGTTCATGCCATTTGGTAAAGAGTCCCTACGTGTCTTTGATCGGCTTCCACCGCTGATGCGTGGCTAGGGATACGCCCATCCTTTGTATGTGCATATAGACGCAGTAGCGCCTTGAGGCCGCCTTCTTCGCCTCGACAGGCAAACAACATGCAGCCTTCCGGTGGGGAATCCATGCGGAATCGTATTGTGGGGTAGCATTTATCCCTTTGCATCCTTCGAGTTGCCTTATTGAAAGGACATCAAACTTGACAGTGACGAGATCAAGGTGTAGGTCTTTCTTGATGACTTTTCTCAGACACCATCACTTCCACTACCTAGCACAACGCAGCCACAACGCCTTAATAACACCATTGACAATCACCACCACCTAATTTGTCTCTTCTAGTATATTTTTCACCACACACCTACAATACGTCTACACCTTCATCTTCGGACATCCCCACAATAGTCCGGTATCCACACTGTATCACCCAATACACTCGCAAATCCAAAAATACGCCCAGCTATGGTGATCAACCCTAGTAACCCCGAAGAGAACCCTATCGCCACTTACATCCCATTGCCAAATCCGGTATTTATCCACACTACCAGACGTTCTACCAGACCCCACCTAGGTCACTTTTGAGTTGCAAAATACTTTCCACATATGCCCTCCATCGCGCCTCGGTCCCAACCTTAACCCGACTTTACACTCCGACATTCTTCAGCTACAAGTCCCCCCATAAGCTGCCTATTCATCCCTCCCCATTCACCGCCCATACTTGTTGTAGACTTCCTAGCTAGTGATCGACATCACAAAGCCGACCATGTGGCACATACACACTCTATATACTCAAGAGACAAAGCACTACAACAATGCACAAATCCCAAAGTCAATCTTGTCCGCTCGTTACATGTTCCTATGACATCATGAATAACCCTAATATGCAGCCTCCCATCAACATCCCGTGAACCATAGTCCAATCATCTACAACATGTCATTCAAAGCCACCACCCGTGCCTATGCATAACTAGCACACGATGCACAAAAAAGAGCCATCTAAAAACAGGAACCGCCAAGAACCCCAACCCACGCCCCCCCAAAAACAGCCCAAAAAATCAAACGAAACGTCAAGTCTCCGATACGGGGAATCGAACCCCGGCTTTCTCGGATCAACCTCTATAGAAGATGAGAGCGAGATATCCTAGCCCCTAGACCATATCGGATAAGAACAAGCTTACTTGCTTACTCGGTCCGCAAACTCCGTTTACAAATCCGCTGTCTAAGTTCTTTTTTTTTCTTCCATTCTTCCATTAGCCCGCCACTTCGGCCTTCCAGAGACCCCGTTCGACACGGCAGTTCGTTGCCTGCGTACCGATATACCTTTGACTAGGGCCTTTTGTTGACTTGTTAACGGGGCGCTGGGTCGAACATTCTAGTGATAGGTGGGTAGGTTTGTGTCACGTACCAATAAATGTCTTACCTTTGATAGAATTGGGGAACATCGAGAAGCAGTCCTCGGATTCCGTCCTATAAAACCTCGGCCGCAATGTAACGTGATGTCAATCTTTGTCATCTTTGTGAAATCGACAATTAGACTCAGTGTGGAGTGTCATTTCACCATCTTGCTTCTTGGGTAACAGCTGTGTGAGGTTACATGATGCCGCAAACAAGTCTAAATACAGATATCTGGAAACAATACATTTCAATACTAATTCTAACAAGAATAACTAAAAAGAATACTTTGGCATCGTACGACGACGCCACAATCTCATGGGTATCATGACACCAAAACATAAACAAGACAAAATTAATAAACCAACATGTCCCTCACAAGCGACCTTCCCGCACAATCCAGCTCAGCATCAAGCAAACTCATTGTCATCCCAACCGTAACCCGAGTAGTCAGGTACTGGCATCTTCTTCCATCGCATTTCTGCTGCATCCTCCGGGCTTACTCCCGCTCCACCAACTATACTGTCCCCGGTACTAGATTGACTAGCCCCAGGGGCGACATTCCGTGCCGGGCTCTTGGGGCTCCTTGGGCTTTTCGGGGATAGAGGCGCGGGAGTCCATTTCTCGTCTCTGATAACTGCATTACTCAAAATGCTTTCGCCAATCGCATGAGTACTACGAGGCTCGTTCTCCTTGCAATCCGTAGTTGCTAATCCCCATGTCCCATCCACTGCGTATTCATCATGTGTCCGGCTTCTGTCAGAGGAAGTGTCTGTTTCTCCCGATCTTGGCGTTAGAGAATCCACTGCAAGTTCGGCTAAGAAACTCTGAGTTTCTTTTCCGGGCGTCATACTTGAAGTGTGCAGCCTTTTATCTTTACTCAATAGAGAGTTCATCAACTCGTTGACGAGAACTTCGCTAGAAACCTTTCTGTGACCTTGAACTGGGGTGTCCTTGGTATCCACCTGTCTTACAGATGCATCTTCCGCTTCCAACTCAGCTAGAGGATCATCGTAAGGGACTCTGACCGAAGAAACGCTCTTGCGCTGCTTCTTCTTGGGGACAGAAAGTGGTGAAACTACCTGGGCGTCCGATGAACTACTTCCTTTGGCTTGTTGAGAGCCCATAGATGTCTTTGCGAGCGGGCTTTGTGACCTTTCAACAGACGCAGAAGACCGAACCTCAATAAGCTGTGGCCCCTGTGGCCGGAGAACGGGTTGTGTGTGGGCCTCAGCAATATCCATGGTAGAAACAGACGCCTGGTCCGAGACACCATCCCCAAGTTCAGATGGAGGAGCTAGCTTTGCGTTGCTGTGCCGGGAGCTATCCGACTGGTTTCTGGAAATTGTCAGAGCTGAGACTGGCGTTCCTGACCTGGCACCGACTGTAAATTCATGCACGGTAAGCTGCGCTTGAGGTGAGTCGTTTAATGTAGGAGGTGGTGTCGTATCCTGGACTTGTGACCCTATAGTTTGAGACTGTGGGGAATCTGGCAATGTCTCCGAGATTGAGCGGGTGCCGTCCATACATAGACCAGGACTGTTTTTCGCATTATTCGGGTATGACATTGCCCAAGGCGGCTGGCTCCGCAGTGGATCCTCATGAGATATTCTGGGGCCATTCGATTCTTGTTGTTGCCACAGCGGCGTAAATTGGACCCGGGGATCTTGAGAGGTAGACAGTATGACAGAGTCTGGAATCTTGGTTTCTGAGACCTTGAATGATGACCCGCCCTTGAAGAGTTTTTTGGTGAGCCAACGACTCTTTTCTCTCAAGCCCTTCGGGGATAATGAAGCCGAGAGTGATGGCTTGTGAGACTTCTTTGCAGACTCTGGAGATGAAGCTTCCTGTGCAATTCTCAAATTTGTCTGCAGAGCGGGAACCGTCGGTCTAGGGCTAATACTGGCTGGTGTTGAAGATCGTGATGGTGCGGGCAACGATACGGGGCGTCCAGGTCCAGGGAAGTACTCGGGAGTTTTGAATTTTTGGGATCCAGGCGACAACGCTCCGGGTGATTGCAATTGTGGCTGATTCGACATAAAACTTGATATGCTAGATTGGCGAGATCTAGGCCCTATCGCAAGAGCAGCAGGGACTGGCGTATGCTCCTCAATAGAGTGGAGTCCAGCCATATTCTGTGACTGGCCCCTCTTTTCCGCCTCTCCAGGAACAACCATAGACATCGGTCTGGTCTTGGGCAAGCCAGCAGTAGGAGCATTGCCAACGGGAGCGTCCGCAGTTTGGGAAGGCATAGAAAGACTGGACTTTCTCCTTCCTTGGTTTCGTGGTCTGACGCGAGATGCGGCAAGGTTACCAGTACTCTGTCTGTGCATGCCATCATTCGAACCTACGGCCCCCGAGGGGAAATACCCTGACGCCCGTCTCCCACTACCTTCAGACGAGGCGGTTGCTGGTGACATACTAGAGGCCGATGAAATGGGGCCAGTTGATAGCGGCCCAGTTGTAGAAGCGGACACTGGGGAAACACCAGATGATCTACGACGCCCGTTGTTTGAATCCAATGGCCTAACGTTGTGCCCGGGAAAGCCCTGGATGTGGAAATCCGGATGGCGATGTGCTTGTTCGACATGACCAGGAGTCACGGACGCAGGAGGAGATGTCTGTCGTTGAACCGAGCTTCCACTATGAAGCATTCCACCTGGAGGAGCTGGCGGAGAGCTAGGATGTACAGCATTATTTTCGGGACGTTCTATATCTGGAATCAAGTTTTGGTCGTCATCAGGATAAGGCAACGAGAATTTTGGACTTGGCTGCCTGACGCTGTCCACGGGAGGCGATCTCTGAGTCGAAGTTTGGCCAGGGGGCAATGGCGACATTCGGGGGGAAGATACTGTTTTCATCGTGGTTCGAGGAGGTAGGACGATATTCTCAGCCAATATGCCTGGCCGCAAAGATAGAGGAGGCTGCTCCGGGCCTGGGAACTTCGGGGGTTTCGGTATCGATTTGGGCAACATGGTTGTGACTGGACTTGGGGGCGCAAAACTTTTAGGCCTCATTTGCGGAAGCGAGGAAACTCCGTGTAGATGGTGAGAACCTGGTGGACTAAGTGCTGATATCCGTGGGTTTTGAGCTGCGGGGCCCTGTGAAAATTGTCGAACTCGCTGAGTAATCGTTTCCGACATCTGTTGGGTCTTCACTGGTTGCGGCCCAGGACCAGGCTTAAAGGGCCGGAACCTTGATTCAGAAAGCTTTGCTGGCGCTGGTTTATACTCGACATTGCCGTCACCTTGAGGGATCTTTGGGGGTACGGGGGGTGGAACAGGTGCAACAGGTGCCACCGGTGCAACATTTGTGGTTGCCTCTTCGATTTCCTTATTGTCGTCATTTGGCTGAAATGGATATTGGCGTTCTCCGTAAGGTTTCTGTTGACTGCGGATTCTTAAGCGTTCCTTTTCGAGTTCTTCCTCGGCTGAAGAAGTTGACACAGGGAATGATGGTAGCTCTACGGCATCGGTTGGCAAGGGCGCCTCATCGCATGCACCATCAAGAAAAGGCATACGCTTCCGCATTGTAATCGAAGTACCACTCAATTCAACAGGAGCATTGTCTAGAAATGATCCGGCGGTAGACTCGGTAGGTAGTTCAGCAACATATCCTAGAGGGTTCGGTGCTGGGGGATTACGCCGGGTTTGAGTTTGTATTTCACGACTATCCAGCAGATGTATGTCGAATAATTGATGGTTCCCGGCCGTGCTATTGGTCTTTCCAACAGCAGGAATTGGAGGAACGGTTGGATGAAGGGAATTGCTTGATTTGGGTGCTTGCGAGTGGATTGAGGTGTTGCTAGGAGGTGTGCTCAACTCCGCATTTCTCATGAATGGCGTAGTTGTTGTACTCGGGAATGGCGACACTGCTTCACTAAAGTTCTCAGAAGCATTCGGCTTGCTGTCCGGCAGAGGTTGCTCAATGTCCTCATTTCCTAAGGGACTAACATCGTCATAGGCGCCTGGGCCCATGTACATCAGCGCATCGGGTTGGAAGAAGTCCGTGTTACCAAACTCTATGTTGTCGTAAAAGGACATGGGGCCACCAGTGGCGCTCATTCCAGTAGAGTTGGATTTCTGGGGGATCTTAGGTGGGCTGGCACTGCGTTGTATTTCCTCTGCTGGTGGACTAATCATCGGCGGCAGTCCGACTGACCCTACAGTGTCGAATTCTGGAAACTCATCGCCAGGCTGTGGCCAGCGGTAAATGACAACGCCAGTGGATTTGAAGGTATAGAACCACCGTGAGCCATCGTAGTCCATAGTCCACCCGTCAGGTAGGCCATTGTTGGTCATTATGTCGGATTGTTGATAGGGAGAGAAAAGCAATGTGGTGACTTGTAGGTGAATAAATCGTAAACAAAGAAAGCTATCGCCCGGTAAATGGTTAGCGCCTAAAATCAGACCCACGTTTCGAGACGGGCCACAGCGTGGACGCAGTCTTACATTATATAGAGAATTGCTTCAGTGAATTCTCACGTTGGGCAGAGTCAAGGAAACCGGTGTTTGACTCTGTTGTTTCGGTAATAGGCACCAGGTGTCCGTTTCGGACTCGCGTGAAGCTTGGCACGACCGATAAACTTATACAGTGGCGGCACCGAGGATATAGTTGATAGATGCAAGGTACAGTCTGCGCCTCAATCGAGTTTGGCTGTCTGCCGTTGCGATGACTGCGATCGTAGGATGAACTCTTCAAGAGGGGTAGGGCAATTATGGTAATTTTTGTAATAAAAAATAACAAGTATTTAGAAAAAGTAATCGTACAAGAACAAGAAAAAGTGGAAGCACACAATGGTGAGTCTTGATCAAAGGTCGTGAACGGTGTATTTAGAGAAAGAGAACAATATCTCAGCCACAAGATTGGGCGTCGGTCTTCCCTTTTCAACTAGTACTTTCTCAAAGAACGCTGGCGGCTAACATTAACAGGTCGTCTGGAGACAATAAACGGTAATGTCCCGAGCTGAGTGGCGGTCTGAATCAAAACAAAAAGTGCAATTGTAGTCTATTTTTTTCATATAAAGTACCCGTACGAGACTACGGAACAAAATCTTCGTGGGCAGGCCGGCCTATTATGAAGGCGCTTCAGACGCCCGGCTCACCAGCCATGGGCACACCGATATCACCAATGCCGATGGCATTCCCCCCCGCATGGACTTGTTGATGAGGAAATGAAGGCCTGGGGGCTTCCATGCTTTTTGCCCGACTCCGCTGACGACCCCCGTGATTTTCACTCCTGTTGGCGTTAAAGGGACTTACAGGGGAAAATATCTGCATATCTGCATAGAATGTGGTGTCCCTGTCAAAGGTTCAAATATGTATGCGTTGGTGATGATCGAATCCACGTAGTGCATGCGGCTGAGCTGCCGTCTAAATTTCTTTCCGGTAGTGTGGAGGCGCGGCTCGGTGGATTTTGGGTTTTGTTGGCTTTCTAATGGGTGATGCCTATGGTGGCTCGGCGACTTTCTGCTTGTCGTGCCGGGACATGGGAAGGATATTTAGGCGGGCTAACTCTGTAAAGCACAGGGAATGCAGAAAAGGGCAACCATGTTTAACTTAGGTAGGAATTCATTGATGTGCATGCAACTCATAATCGCGGCAAGTCGTTCCAATATGATCTAACTCTAACACCAGGTTTACAAAAGGATCAAGAGGCAAATATAGAAAGCTCAACTCAGCTAGTATTTGTGCACATGTATGCGTTTGTGTTGATATACTAAATCTGCAATTCAGCGCCCAACGATTCTATACATAGAGCCCGTGACCCCACTTTCGACCAGAATATTCATGAGCATGTTGGTAGACAACTTCTAATCGGATGTACATACGTAAAAGCCCAACCCATACTTCTTTGTTTTGATGAGATAAAAATAGAAAGTACATGCATGTGTAGTTGGATTAGGGTCCAATCGTATGCAGTATCCGTTTCAATGGGACTTGGTACAGAGCTTCCATGATTCCTGCCAAAGGCAAAATCTTTGTCAGAAACGCAGCTGCCAGGATGTCGTTCGTTAGGGTTGGTTTGGATCTGGGTTCACATGTAAACCACACAACATCAGGTATTGTCAGTTGCCCAAATAGGCAATTTCGGGCACCAGTATGGCTTGACAGAGAGATGGCAACAACCTCAATGATGTAGCAGCCACAAAAGTGTAAAGTCCACAGACAAAAATTAATTCCATCTGGATGGACACACAACTGGAGTTTTCTTGATTTTTGTTTCCCTTGTTTTCATCTAGAATCATCAAGCTCGACATAACGATATCGAAGTAAAGTGATAAAAAGCTCAAGAACATCAGGACATCACGGTCTTTACTTTCTAGCTTTCAACAACCACTACTTCCATATTCGTTATCCTTCATTGCCTTGGAACGTTTGGCGTCAGCCTCGTTCCATTTACCTTTTCCAAGGCCTCGCTTTCTTTGGCGAGTTCTTGTTGACTTTGATTACTCACAGGCAAGTGACATCACGATTCCAGGCATCATCATCAAACGACGTTCATATGTACTAACCTTTATCTTTATTACAGGTTTTTCCTAGTGAGTGATCACACCCGTGGTCTCCTGCATCGAGCACGAGACCGCGAAACGGGGCTGACATCCGTCTTGATCATGAACACGACGGATGACAATCCCGAACAAGACCCCCAACGGCCTAGAAACAGAAGACGCCGCCATCCCTGGCGTGGTTCTAGGCCCGGAGGCCGCCGGTCTGTCGGTCGAGGCACCTCCCGACAGGCCGGTGAACCGAATAATAGGCGCTGGGCTGTGGACGATGTCCAGCCTGCAGCGAACTCTCTCTCCGACAATCCGATGCAAGCTACCAATTCTACTCGGGGAGCATCCACTCTTGATGTCTCTGAGGAAGATGGAGCCTCTGCTAGTATTCCCACACAGAGCCTGGAGATTAGAACAGAATTGCAGGACCAGCCATCACCCGAGACTCAAATTCAAATCCTCAAATATGTCTGGGGCTTGGGTGGTGGGGCGGATGGTCTGGGCTCAAACGAAATGCCCACTGCACGTCGTCTCTGTGGCTCCCAAGTTCGTGATCTGATGCTAGTGTCTATCGATGTTGAGGGCTTCGGAAAGCCGAATGGTGTTTATCGCACTGTTCACTTTGGAGTCTCAATGATAGACACTAGACGCTTTAAGCCCGTCATCAGCGGCAAAGATGAGGACTTCGATGTTGGATCTGCCATCCACGTTTACCACAGGGCAGTTCCACCAGATGGTGACTCGACCCAACGACCCAGTAGACTGGATCGTTGCGTACTTGTCAATCCCGAAGTCGTCAATAGTGTAGACGAACTTGGTTTGTGGTTGAATAAGTTTGTTTCCAACCGGCAATGGATATTAATATTGCACTCTGGAAAGCATGACTCGAAATTCCTATCGGAACTAGAGTTCAAGCCCCCCGAAGTGATATTAGATATCCAAAAGATGGCAATGCATATCAAGAAGCCATGCCCTCCCGATCCTTCAGAAAAGACCCAAGATTCTACGGATTCCAATAACTCGAGTGCTCCTGTTGTCCCCGAGCACTCGAAGGAAAGCGAAGAATCTATGGATCCCGAAACTTCGAATGAACTCTCCACCGCCGAGCATTCGAAGAAAGGAGAAAAACCTGCAAAGGTTGACCCCCCATCCTTGTGTAAGATTGTTGCCAACTACGGTGTGAACGTCGAACATCGGCTTCACATCGCTAGCACGGACGCATATTACACTCTCAAAGCAGCTCTGGCAATTCTTTTATGGGTAGGAGAACCTAGAGGAGGCCTCGATCCCTCCAGTGTCTCAGCAGCGCGTGTTTTCAAGGCGGTTTCCCTTGTAGTGGAACATCCTTGGCAGCACAACGCTGCCCCTCACAATATAGAGCTCGGGGATGGCAAAGCGGTCACGGGAGAAAAACTTGCTAAGCCGGAGCAATCTGAGCCATCGCGAAGCAAGCGGCTGACGAAGCGGGCAGCGAAGAGGGAGATGAAGCAAAAACTGTCGGAGCTGGCCAGATCAAACTCTGTAGATATTAACTGGGGTTTGTTTGGTCGTTCTGACGGTGGCTGATCTCTGCGTGACAATCATCAAGGTGCTAGTAACACCCGCAGAGCATCTTCATCCGAACGCGCTGAGGCCGTAGTAGGTGTGTTGTTTGTTATGTCGTCTACAACCCCGGAGAGTCTTGAGGGCTCTGTTGGGGAAACGGCAGAGCAGCGGCATTCTACACAGCTTTCCAATGATGGCTTCGTTGATAGGGATCAAGAAATCCAGGATGGGCGGTTTCAGAGGGCAGCAAGTCTGTCTTGTGAGCCAGCTTCCATTCCTAATTGAATCCCCGTTGACAAAGAGGACAGCAAAACAGTGCTCGGGTTGGCCATTTCACCGGTGAGGGTGAAGTCTGGCCATGTGGCACTGGATTCTTGGGCCCTACTTGTGCGTGTGCGTGTGTTGAGTCTTCGTTTTGGGAATGAGCGACTTTTGCAGCCTATCGCCACACAGGTCATAGTGGTATTGTTTGCTGCAGGTTTTGCTTTTGTATCGATTCATGGTCGACCAGAAGCTTTTATCTCAAGCAGCAATTCACAGGCACCATCACAGAACACTCGTTACCTAGCTTGAGAGACTTTTATTTGCCAAGCTACGTGACCAGTGAGGGACAAATCTGTGAGGTTCAGGGCTCAATTATAATTTGCAGGATACGGAAATTGTCGGATAAGAGAGCATAGAAATGAGTTCGCTGGGTGTCGCCTATTAGGATGAACTTTGGGTCCAGCGATTACATCCCTGGACTCAATGGAGGCCGCAAGAGGAGGCCTATCGAGGTGTCGTCTTTGATGTGGAAATTTGAGTCTAGAAATCGTGTTCCTGGGCTCATTGTTTTTGATAGGACGCTGGGAAGAGGGGCCGGTGACTCGGTGTCGGTATGCAGAGGTCAATGGGCTGATGTATTCCTGATACAGTGGATCGCTGGGTGTATATTATTGTTCCTTTTAGTTTAAGCCATAATTGGCTTTATTTTGTAGAGGGGGGTTAATTGTTTTCTTGGGTCTATATACAATATACAAAGGCGCTTGTTATGATTTTATACCTCGGAATACGCAAGACTGGTTGAAGCTCGGTTAATGTGAATTGACGTTGCAAACAACAGGGTGATAAGCGTTATCTGCCCTTTATGTCACAACTAATTGGTGGGGTGCGGAAGCTAAGCTCGTGGCAGGGGTGCTAGCACTATACTTTGGGTTCCAGAAGGGCTTCTAGCGATGGGGCCAGCTTGTTAAGTGCTCGTTGTTAAGAGAACACGGGCGCATTTAGAGCTTACATCGCGACAAATTCGAGAAGATTTAGGGTGAATAGGAAGCTTATATTCAAGCTCTCGTTGCTTATTTACTCACCATCGCCAACTTATAGCTTTTTTTAGCTCGTCGAACCAGGTACGGGTTGTTGGAGAAAGCCCCGGTTTACCCAATCAGGATTCAATTGTTGTTCCTTGCGAACCTGTTGTGCCCGGCGCATAGCAACTTGGTCTTTTGTCCTCAAGCGCAACGTTGTTAGTAACCCACCAACCTGTACACAACAACAACGAACACGATGCGTTCTTCTGTCTCGCAACCGCGGTGGTCGTCCAAGGCCATCGCGGCTATGGGCGTCATGTCCCTCGTCGCACCTGTCGGTATGTCTGTTGTCCCAAAGTAAGGGACTAGCCCATCCCACTTACACCATAATTGCCACCCTGCTAACTACTGATGTTTTGTATTTATATAGTTGCCGTTAAGGAAAACGATTTCAAGAAATGCCACCAGGCTGGCTTCTGCAAACGTAACCGCGCATATGCCGACCATGCTACTGAGCTTAGCAACAACTGGGTTTCCCCCTACGACGTTGTCCCCGAGTCAATCGAGTTTGTCGACGGAAAGTTGCAGGCGACTGTGCTTAAGAGTGTTGGAAAGGATGCTGCCGAAAAGGTCCGGTTGCCATTAACCGTTTCCTTCCACGAATCTGGTACGGCTAGAGTTACTCTCGATGAAGAGCGGAGACAAAAGGGCGAGATTGAGTTGAGACACGATAGCAAAGTCCGCAAGGAGAGATACAATGAGGCCGAGCAGTTTGTACTGGTTGGTGGGACTAAGTTGGATAAGGGTGCTGCTGTCGCTGAGAAGGACGGATCGAAGGTTATTGTCAAGTACGGTCCTGAGTCCACTTTTGAGGCTCACATCTCGTTGAGCCCCTTTAGCATTGACTTTATGCGGGAGGGTGCGCTTCAAGTCCAACTCAACGATCGTGGTCTCATGAACATGGAGCATTGGAGACCAAAGGTTGACAATGTGCCTGAAGGCGAGGACCAGAGCACGTGGTGGGATGAGACCTTTGGTGGAAACACCGACTCTAAGCCAAGAGGTCCGGAGAGTGTAGCTTTGGACGTCAGCTTCCCTGGTTACGAGCACGTCTACGGTGTCGCTTCTCATACCGGACCCCTTTCTCTCAAGGAGACCCGTGGTGGCGATGGCAAGTACACGGAGCCCTACCGTATGTACAACGCCGATGTCTTTGAGTACATCCTGGATAGCCCCATGACGCTGTATGGTTCCATTCCATTCATGCAAGCTCACAAGAAGGGTTCGACTGTTGGTGTCTTCTGGCTCAACTCTGCTGAGACATGGGTGGACATTGTGAAGGGCCAAGTTACAAATGATAAGGCTCTCGGCGCCGGTACCCACACTACGACCTCGTCTCACTGGATTTCTGAAAGTGGTATTATGGACCTCTTCGTCTTCCTTGGTCCCTCTCCTCGGGATGTACTCTCCAAGTACGGCGAACTCACTGGTACCACTGCTATGCCACAGGAGTTTGCGCTGGGTTACCACCAATGCCGTTGGAACTACGTTTCCGATGAGGATGTCAAGGATGTCGATCGTCGCATGGACAAGAGCAAGATCCCATACGATGTCATTTGGCTTGATATTGAGTACACTGACGAGAAGAAGTACTTCACTTGGAACCCAGATACCTTTGTCGATCCTATTGCCATGGGCCAGCAGCTCGACTCGCACGGTCGCAAGTTGGTTACCATTATTGATCCTCACATCAAGAACGTCGACAACTACGATGTCATTAAGCAGCTCAAGGACAAGGACTTCCCCGTGCATAACAAGGAGGGCAAGCAGTTCGAGGGTTGGTGCTGGCCTGGTTCGTCGTACTGGGTTGACACTTTCAGCCCTGCTGCCCGTGAATGGTGGGGTTCTCTCTTCAGCTATGCCAACTTCAAGGGTACCATGGAGAACACTTTTATCTGGAACGACATGAACGAACCTTCGGTATTCAACGGTCCCGAGACTACGATGCCCAAAGACAACATCCACTACGGCGGCTGGGAGCATCGTGATGTTCACAACCTCATGGGTATGACTCTTCACAACGCTACCCAGTTGGGTATGCAGACGCGCAAGAAGGGTGAGGAGCGGCGTCCTTTTGTTCTCACTCGTTCCTTCTTTGCTGGTTCTCAGAGACTTGGTGCTATGTGGACTGGTGACAACCAGGCCGACTGGAGTCATTTGGCCGAGTCTATTCCTATGGTTCTGAGTCAGGGTGTTTCTGGTTTCCCCTTTGCTGGTGCTGATGTTGGTGGGTTCTTTGGAAACCCCGAGAAGGACCTCCTGGCCCGTTGGTATCAGGCGGGTATCTGGTACCCATTCTTCCGTGGTCATGCCCACATTGACTCTCGCCGTCGTGAGCCATACCTTGCGGGTGAATATACTCCCATCATTACCCAGGCCCTGCGTCTTCGTTACTCGCTTATGCCTGCTTGGTACACTGCTTTCTATGAGGCCAGTCAGGACGCTAGCCCTATTGTCCGCCCTATGTTCTGGGAGCACCCGTCTGACGAGGGCTCTTTTGCTGTTGACAACCAGTTGTACCTTGGATCCACTGGTCTTCTGGCTAAGCCTGTTGTTCAGGCTGGCCAGACTTCTGTTGACATTTACATTCCTGATGAGGAGGTCTACTACGATTACTTCACCTACAATATTGTCCCTACCAAGGCGGGCTCATCTGTCACCCTCGAAGCGCCTATTGAGAATATACCCGTTCTCATGCAGGGTGGCCATGTGATTCCTCGTCGTGACACCCCTCGTCGTTCGACCAAGCTTATGCAGTTCGACGATTACACTCTTGTCATCCCGGTTTCAAAGACTGGTACCGCTTCGGGCCACCTGTACGTTGATGACGGTGACACGTACGAATACACTAGTGGCCAGTACATTCACAAGCAGTTCGACTTTGCCGATGGTAAGATTTCGTCCAAGGAGGCGGAGAAGGACCGCAAGAAGGTTAAGGCTGGCAACTGGATGAAGAAGATGCAAGATGTTGCTGTTGATAAGATTGTAATTGTTGGTGCCCCTAAGACTTGGGATGTCACTGAGGCTACGGTTAAGTCTGGTGGTAAGACGTGGAAGGCGCCGGTCACGTACACCAAGGGTGATGGCAGCCGGGCTGCATTTGCTACGGTCGGTAGAGTTGGTGCTATCATTGGCGAGGATTGGGAGATTGTGGTTTAGAGCTTGTAAAGGAAGGCTTGTAGATATTTGCGCATTTGAATCTGAATATATATGTTGTATCAAAACTTTGGCTCGTTATTTGTCCTGTTGGATAACCCTATTGCGCACTTCCTAGGGTATATTTGGCGATATCATGATGGTGCGTCAAAGGGGTGATTTTGTGATGTGCAGATTTGTATACCGCTCTTTTGCCAATCACACGTCAGGCGCACACCCTCTGGTTGAATTGAGCCGCATGTAGTTTTGTCAGATTCACACCACCAACTACAACTTCAAGAGTCAGACGAGTGAGTTTCCAAGGTACAGAGCGGAGACAACAGAAGAAAGAGAAAAGAGAATACAAGGGAAAAGGGAGAAGAGAAACCGGGATCTACGACAGGGCGGGAGTTGAAGTGACAATCTTTGTGGAGCTTATTTTGTTCACGGTTGAGGACAATCAGGTTGAGGAGAACACGGGGCTTTGAGTGCCGGAGGGGAAGGAGATAAGTCTTGGCTGGGAATCCGGTCGGCTTTACGGTTGTTGGGTGTGGCGGCTGGTGTGGGGTATGTACATACGGTACGTACGGTACATGACGCGGAGGTGGCGAGGTGAGTTGTTTTGACGGGGCTGTAAGAGGATTCATGAGGTTTTGGGAGACAGACTAGTTAGTTAGGAAAAGATATATTGTAAGGTTCCCCTCTGACGTTTCTGCTGGTTTGATGGAGATGTATACTTTAACCTCGGGATTTACATTCAGGATGTCCCGCCAAAGCACGTCGTTATCACATGAACGAAACTCTTTCTTCCTGGTGGCTGGGATTCCCTGCTGGTGGCGTTGTAGGACGAGAAAGGACACATGCAGAAGAGGGGGTTATGGTGGCGACTTTTTGCTCGATAAGACTCCTTGAAGTGAGCTGTATTTACATACAGTGATTAGTGATCTACAAACTGTTGGCTGGTTTTTTTTTTTTTTTGCTCTGGATCATATGGATAGTTGGGACATGTGCCGTGGGGGGCATGTAGTGGTTTTTCGGGGGTCTCTGGCGTGATACCTGTACACGCGGTCGTCGTCATCGATATGCATCCATCTAGAAAAGAGGAAAAAAAGTGTATAGGGATTTTCGAGCCGTTTGCAATGATGCGTCGCAAGCCGACTCCATGAGGCTGTGGATTATAGAATTTCATGTGGGGATGGGGAAACACTGACTCGGTTGGAACCCATATCTGGCAGTTTTTAGTTTCGTCAGGCAGAGGAAGTACCGTTCGTCAAGACGTGGGGGGTATCTTAAGAAGAAACGGAAGTTTTGGGGGGGAATTTTGCCGCTTTTTTTTACAGTGGCGTTTGGGCGGTTAGTTGTTTGATAGGGCAGAGCCTCAATTGATAACATTTTTTTTCGCTTTCTCACTAGGCAATGTCAGCTATTTTTGGGTAGTGTAGTTGATAAGACATAAAGTAGAATGGCTCTAGAACGTCAAGATGGAAAGAATACAACATGTTCGCTAGTTTTGGCAGTCCCGTGTCTTACCGAACTTTTTCACTTTTGGCGGTACCGGTTGTGTGACCAGTCAGGGACCCAGAAGAGGACAGGAAAGTTTGCGTTGCGCTAATGACGGCATTGGAGATATCATGGTTTAACCGCCTCGGACTTGGCAGTGAATGCCGCTTATTTGACGGGTTACGGGGTACCGGGCCATGCGGCTAGTTTTTTTGTTTGACTTTGAGGATTCAATCGTGGGGCTGGAGCGCATTGATTATATTGAGGGGTTGATGTGGGACAGACAGACTTGAATGATGTGCCCGGATTGTTGGGTCGTAGTGTTTGGTACATACTTGGTACTTATATTACACATAGATGTTTAATTGGAAGCAAACAATATTCGAGGGCTACGCATAGACGGCTTAACCTTTCGATGTTGGAATGGTGGCGAATGAATCAAAGACAAGTCATACTTGACCTCCATCAAAGTGGTTGATTCGTAAACTACATATACAGTCGTCTTTGATTCATTCTTCACTTTTGATCTGTCCCCTGTCTTCTCCATCAGGATCTCTTCCTCCAACCAGATTCATCCACTTTGTTTTCTCCGTCAAAGACTTAAATCCAAATTATTCTCTCAACTTTTATCATTTTCGGTGCATTAGAACCACCCTAGTTCTAGTTCCGGCGAAATCACCAAAGCTAGACGGGGTCAAAAATACACTTGCCGTTCCTTCTTTTGCCGCAGTATACGTATGTCCACCAATACAGCCATATAGACAAGTAATGTCCTCTCCGGTAAAGAAAAAAAAGCAACATTTATACAGAGTTCTTGTTCGTATCTTCCATTATGTGCAGATGTGTCGGTCTAGGCACATGTAATTCCTGGTTGTGCCGTGTATCGACTTTCTTTCCGTCTTGGGATTCTTAAAGGTCCGTCGTTCCGTCGCTGGCCTATCTTCCTGAATCTTCTTTCTTCTCATTTTCATGTCTACCATCTGTACAAACTACTTTTGATCCTTGACCTTCTTTACTGTCCGTGGCACAGCGCAGTGCAATTTTAAAGCTTGACCGCTCGACAAACCCATACCCCCTCGTTTTTCTAGCCTCTATATCTTTACTTGAGCCTCCGAATTATTTCAGCTCTCTTTTTTGTCTTTTTTTTCTTGATTTCTCTTTACTTTGACTATCGCGAGATTTATTTCTCCGTCGGTAAGATCTGTACACTTTCGTTTATACCTGATATCTCTTTAAGTAGCGATTCCCGCGTCTCCTCCACCCCGCATTTACTTTTCTCGATTTCTCTCGTTTTTTATCACCAGAAAAGTCAAGCATCTTTTATACACAATTCTTGTTGTGTAGCTTTGCACAGATTGTCAGGGATTTTTTTCGCCTACGGGTTTAACCACAAACTCAAATTCGTCGACCGACCATACGAACGATTCGACCAGCGATCACAGACGCTTCATCGATACACAGGGTCCGTCATACACTACATGGCCCAGTTTTCCTTCGAAATATATATCACGTCGGAATTACAGTAGAGCTGTCAGACCAGTTCCTGGATTTGCGTCCTTTATTCCACTCAGCTCTTACAGCTGACTTAATATCAAACTCGTATGTATCTCGAAATGTCTCATTACTAGCCATTAGGGTGCAAATTCACAGTGGCAGCTGTAAAGATGGAATTCTAACATGATTTTTCCGAATCCTTAGTTAATACACTAGATTAGTGTTGATTCGTCAAAATGTCTGACAATCACAACCCCGCCACCCAAGACGCGCAAGCCGGGCCTTCACGGGTATCAGAAGAGGCTCATGATACTGTCCCGCCTTTACCTATTTCGCCCACCTATTTCACATCCAGTCCGACCAGCGTCACAGCTCCCGCTGGAATTCCAAAGATTGGGTCGCCTGTACCACCATCACCTACGCCATTCAACAAGGACGGCACTTTTCCCTCACTCCCAAATAGCCCAGCTGCTACTCAACCAACCCATGATATCGGAAGTCCCACGAACCCCACCATGACTGGCCCCGGTTTTCATCCCTTGACTACGGTCAACTCTCAGCGCACCAGCTTCTCTGCCGCTACTAATACTCGCCCGTCACTGGAAGCCCGCCGCTCAGAGGAGACCCGCTTGGCTGATGAACTTGAAATGCTGAGAGCCGAGCAGCTGTTCTCGGCAAGAACAGAACAAATGCAAAGAATAGGTTCTCGTCTGCCTCCAATCCAGGATGAAGATGACGACCCAGACCATTACAACCCTGGAGAACCCTCCATGACGGTCGATCCAATCCCATCTACACATCCCCACCTTGCGCCTGACGAGAACGCTCCATTGTTCCGTCTTTGGAAGTGGCTCAAGAAGTTCCCTCGACTTTTCCGTTATATGCTGTACGCAGTCCCTGGTGCTGCGATTCTTATGGCGCCGGTTCTCATCGGTCGCTTTGTGTCAGACAAGGAAGCACATGCCGTTGGTGGACATGGCGGTGTTTATCTCGAGTGGTTTGGTATCTGGCTTGAAATTATGTGGTGTTCACTTTGGGTTGCACGCATGATCACTAGTCTTATGCCGTACATCTTTAAGGGGGTTGCGGTCATGATGGGTTCTGTCAGTGCCAAGAAATGGAGAGATATCGGCCGCGATCTGGAGCTTCATACAGCCTTGTTCCTTTGGATGCTCGCTATGCTCATTTCCACTCGCTCTATTCTCAACGGACATCGCGCGCCAACCGACGAAGACCCAGATGACCTTAAGTGGGTCAGGATTGTCATCAAGATTATCATTGCTGTGTTCGTTTTGGCTGCGCTCAACTTTGTCGAGAAAATCCTAATCAAGTGGATTGCCTCATCTTTCCATCAACGTACCTATGCCGTCCGTATCGTTCAAAACAAGGAAGACATCAGCCGCCTTGTCAAACTCTACGAGCATTCCAAGACCTACTTCCACCCCATGGACTCAGTTTGGCAACCTGTAGCCAGTCGTCCTGGTAGTAGTAGCTTCAAGAACCCTATTGGCAACATGAAGCACAACGCTCGCCAGGCCTGGGGTAAGATGGGAAATGTTGCTGGCCGTATCGGCAATGATTTCATCGGTCGTAAGACTGTTAATGACCCGCGCAAAGTTGTTGGCGAACTTCTTCGCAATGCCCAGCAGTCGCGCGCTCTTGCCCGCATTATTTACCGGAGTCTGCGGAATGTGCATGCCATGCGCGCTGACGCGGCGGAAGCCGAAGAAATGGATCGCCATAGTGACGTCATGTCGGAAGAGACGAACGAGTTTAATGAGAAGGGTATTCCCGATGGGTCTACCCCCGCTGATGAACAGGAGGAACATCTTGTGTATATCGATGACTTTAAATTGATTTTCAAGGACGATGACGAAGCTGAAGCGGCTTTCTCTCTTTTCGACAAGGACATGAATGGCGATATCTCGATGGAGGAGTTTGAAGGTGTTTGCTACGAAATTCACCTCGAAAAGAAGGCTATCTCGGCTTCACTTAAAGATCTCGATTCGGTGATTAATAAGCTCGATCGCGTCTTATTCTGTGTTGTCTTCGTTATTTCTGTTATTGTTTTTGCCTCGATTATCTCCAACTCGACTGCATCTGCCCTTAGCTCCGCTGGAACCACTATTCTGGGTCTTTCGTGGCTTCTTCAGAACACAACTCAGGAGTTTTTGCAGTCTCTTGTGTTTGTGTTTGTCAAGCATCCTTTCGATGTTGGTGATCGTGTTACCGTGTACGGTAACTCTGGTACCGCCGGTTTAGGTGATGACTACTACGTTACTGAGATTTCCTTATGGTACACTGAGTTCAAGAAGATGGAGGGTCACATTGTACAAGCGCCCAATTCGATTTTGAACACACTGTTCATTCTTAACCAGCGTCGCAGTAACTCGATTGCCGATGTCATTGCTCTCAAGGTCAGATTTGGCACGACTCAGGCTCAGGTCGAGCAGCTCAAGACACGCATGTTGGCGTTTGTTAACGAACATCGTCGTGATTACCTTGCGCGCATTCTGACCGAGGTCCGCACTCTTGACAACATGTCATCTGCTACCATCAACATCATCTTCTTCCACAAGAGTAACTTTCAAAATGAGCTTTTACGTCTATCTCGTCACAACGTTTTTCTTACGGAGTTGATGCAGCAGATGGTTGAAGTTGGTATCCAGCCTCCATTCAAGGCCCAGCCTGGTGGTAGCAAAGAGCACCCTATGTACTGGCAACAGCTTCTAACTCAGGACCAAGGTGAGAGTACAGATGGTGCACCCTTTGCACGCGCCCAGCCTGATGACGAACTGGAGAACTTCTCACTTCACGGTAAACCGTCCCGTCGCACGGTGCGTGGTGGTAACGACGCCTCTGCATCTACTCGCGACCCCTTGGACACCCGTTCGATAGCAACAGGCTCAGAACAACGAGTCCCTATTGTTCGTCAAGATGGCGCCTTCGATGACTTCCAAGATGTCTACTCGATGCGCAAAAACAATCGCCCTGCCAGATGGAACACCCAACCAAGTCCACAAACGCCCGGTCTTCGTCTTCGTCGAGGCTCTCATTTGCAAAGTCATGATGGCCAGTCACTTGCGCCTCAGGAAAGCTTTGCTACGGGTGCTGGAGGCTCGTCTTTTATGAGAGAAAGTATGGAGCAAGGTTCGGAGATGGGAGGGATTCGGAGGATGGCGACTCAGATGAGTCGTGTCTCGACGGCGACGAGTCGGAGGTTTTGGCCACGGCCGAGGGCACGGACACATTCGAGGTCGGGGAATAACCCTTTGGATGACCCGAATCATGTGAACCCCGATGGAAGCATTGTGTAAATATGGCTTGTGTTGAGGAAAATATTTTGTTTGAATTTTGTTTTTAGTTTTTAATGATGGAATGGGTTTTGTGTATAATTTATGATTGTTTTGAGGTTTCTTTCAATTTGGTATCATGTTATTTTAATACTTGGATATGACATATAGTCTATAACCGGTTTTTATATCCATCTGTTCTCTGTGCCACTATAACTTGTGCGGGAACACAACCCAGACACGTGGAATACATCTAACAATGTGAATATTCCTTGTGCATCCATTTACCTTGTACCCTTAACCTAGTCACCGGCCACCACTGCCGTAACCCGTACGTCACTGCCCAAGACACCTAGACATTCCTGTACCGCGACGGCTTATGCCAGATGTAACTCAATGGAACAAGTGGCTGCATTTGACGGGCCAGTGGCGTTCTCATCCAACATGCGGTGAGCTTCCCAGAAATCAATGGCACGATTGTGTTGTTGGAGATTCTAGGAATAGATGAATGAGAAGATGGATATAGGGGCTTTGTTAAGTTAATGGCCTGAGCTTTACTTACTGGATGACGCACGGTGATTTGGTTAGGTGGCATTGGCTTTAATAGGCGGATAGAAAATGTGACGTTGGAGATTTCATTATCAACGAGGGTCTACCGGGAAAGGGATAGTGACTGTGATGCAGATATTCTGACATCAGGAATTGTGAAGATCCAACAATATGACATGTCCATTTCCATAAGCGCCGTGGAATTCCTAATCATCTCCGACAATCGCCAAGAGAATTGCCCCCTCCTCCTTCAGTAGCAGATACCCACGTAACTCCATGTCATCGGTCCAGATATCCCCTGCTGCCTTGTCCACCAGGCCCCGTCTTCTCGCTCATCTTCTCCCCGTTCGTTGAAATCTCCACATCGCCAAAAGAAGAAGCCCCTGGTCTTGCTCGCGGATGCTCAATTATAATGTGCCCACCACTAATCGTAGTAGTAACTCAACATGGTCGTGGCTGTCACGCTTGGTACACAAGATTTTCTTGTTACTAAGGATATGAGGCCGTTTACGTAGCTAGCTTCGTGGGTTTGTCGTTGGTTTGTTATATTTGCGGGTGGATTCTCGCTTTTTTTTTCTTGAATACGGATTGTCTGTGCATTTTCATTGTTCTTCCTCTTGTCTTTCTTCTTCCTTCTGGATAGATATTAAACTCTAGGCATTCCTTTTGTTCCTGTCTTGTTGCGGCGTAGCTGCAGATTCATCGTTGATATCATCACTTTCTACATTTACTCAACTTCATATGCCATTTTGTTTTGCGTTCTTGTTCTGGCATATGTCACTCAAATACATCACAATCACATAATTTCCACATTCTCCTCGCTTGTTCATCTTCAAGAACTGTCATCGACGCGTCCCTTGCCTTCTTCCGCCGGCTATCTCGATACTATTCCCTTTCCCTGCTTTTCGCTACCATCTGATATTCTCTGACGTCAGCCGTTCAGATCCCTCGCAACATCAATCTATACCACAGACATTCGTCCATACTTGTCGACAATCTGCGCCACAACTTGCATCAAACATTCCATCTTTTTTTCATGCCATTGTTCTGGCATTGACCTTTGGCCCCCAAAGCGGCAACCACATATCACTACATCACAACCCATATCACTATTTCACACGTGTAAAAATGGAGGCACACGTTCACGCTCATCACCCTCCAACCGCTTTCCCGCCGCGCGCCGGCCTCTCTCACCGTCCCCGTCCTTTACCTTACGCATCTCTTAAATACCCACCACCGGGCCCACCACCAGCCCAGGCGCAAAAAGGCCCAAACCCGCGCTCTCCCCCTCCGCAGTACCAGCCGCGAACACCCCCACCAGTGCCGACTCACCAGTCACATCCACCACCTCAGAACCCAGTCATCAGACGCTCTACGGCTCCGCCAAAGACTACCAATAGCCACGCTCATCCACCACAAGCAAAGCCAAAGATGGCACCACAAACACAGAACAACGGGCTTAGTGCGCCTATTCTTTTGTTACTGTTTGTGTCCTTTGCCATGTATGTGGCTTTTGTACCGTGGGCTGGTAATCCTGTGCCTGAGAGTCCGGCGACGACTTCTGTTGTTCGCAGTACTGCAATTCCCACTATCAAGGGGGGAGACAAGGTGGTTATGCAGGTTAGTGGACACAGTGCGGTTGGGGGAGTTCGCGGGGAGCGGGTGTCGCAGATGCAGGCTTACAGTGAGCCTAAGCAACCACGGCAAAAGCAGCAACAGCAACAGCAAAAACAACCACCGCAGAAACAGAGACAACAATCTGCTGCGGCCGATGTTGGTGTGCGGGACCAAGAGCGGGTACGGGAGAGCCGGTCAAGGCCGGTTTTGAATGATGTACTGGATGACTTGTATAGCCCGGTATCTGAGAAACAACAAGTACCACAAGGAAACTTGTATGAGACGTACAGTAGCGTTGATGACCCCCAGCAACCAAACAACAATAACCAGTACAACAATGCCCCTTTGAATCCTTCCTTACAACGCCCGCCAACCAATAAAGACCAGCCCAGGAACATCCCAAGCCCAAAAGAAGCTCCGCCGCCTCCAAGCTTTCCGGGAGTCCCCGTGGCTATGGCCCATGACCAACATCAACCACCGCAATTCGGCTATGTTCCTCCAGTACAAGAAGTCAATTACCCACCTGTTGCCCCCGTATATGCACAAGCCGCGCCAGCGTCGGACTCTTTGCATGTTGAAGATGTGGCCGCGAGGTACTTGCGGGATCCCGTGGGAGCCAACATAGACAAGGGGGCGCCAGTGCACCACCCTGATGAAGTCAATGTTGCGGCCTCTGTTGCTTCGGCCGCTCCAATGCAGGCGGCGCAGTTCAACGTAGCCGATGAGTCTGGCCCCCAGCCCCAGGGTGAGGGGAATTACCCCGCGTTAGGCCAGAGAGAGGATTACACGAACCCGCAACGGGAGAGTTCGGGATGGAGGGAACCCCTTGGTGATGCTGGACAGCAACTGACTTTCGAGGATGACTCGCAACAGCAGCAAAAGCCACAGTACGCACAGCAGCCAGTACAGCAGCAAGCACAGCAGCAACAGTACCAACAACAACAACAACAGCAACAGTACCAACAGCAACAGCAGCAATACTACCAACAACAGGCCCCCAATGCCGGGCAATACGCTGCTCAACAGGACAACCCGCCGCAATACGCCAATCCGCAAAACGAGCATCAGCAATACCACGCTCAGTACCAAAATAACCATCATCATCAGCAACAGGCGCCTCAACAACCCCACTTACAGCCTCAACAGCCACCCCAGTTCCAGCAGGTGTCGGACCCGCTTAAAGGTGAGCAGTTTAGCCCCTGGAATCCTCCGCCCCGTTCCTATGGCCTGCCCCCACTTTGGAGGGGTCGCCTGGGGAGAGAACAAAACCGGGTGGAAGGCGACAATTCGTTTTCTTGTTTGTTATTGTTACTGATCCATTCTTTAGAGACTTATCACTTTCAAGAAAACGCCAAAATGTCTACTGAGCAGACGTAAGTGCAACTTTTATTTTATGTTGTGGTGATGGTGGGTTGAGAGCCTTGCTAGTTGGTGATTTGGGCAATTCGGATACCCCGCCATGTGGCAATGACGCGGTGAACATTGCGGATAGATGGGAATGTCGAGGCTTGGCTGGGTAGATGAGTAGTAGCTACGGCCAGTACTTTTCGATCTCCTTGGATTCCATCTGTCCCCGATGGCCTCATCGATGTCATTGTTACCGCTGTTCTTCCGTGGCGAGGCATTCCATTGTTCACATTAGCCTTCCTTGTATCCGACTCTACCACCAGCACCACCAACAGAGTTCCTACCGATGAACCTCATAAGCTAACAATCTCACAGCTTCATTGCCATCAAGCCCGACGGTGTCCAGGTACGATTTCACCACATACACTCACCACCAAAACCACCCCGCCAAAATCACGATTTTTCCGATTCCACTTGATTCCACGCCGTTCCACTCTCAATCCCCACAAGTCCCCGCATCTAACATGCAACCCAAATACAGCGCGGCCTGATCGGTCCCATCATCTCCCGCTTCGAGTCCCGTGGGTAAGTTACACCATGCTAAGACATAACCCCGTTACACGACATGCCAATTGAAGCCTATTGGTCCTAGTGTTGCCACCAATTTCAGGATCTCCTTACTAACGCGTTTCTCATTTAGCTTCAAGCTGGTTGCCATCAAGCTCACTACCCCCGGCAAGGCCCACCTTGAGAAGCACTACGCTGACCTCAGCGACAAGCCCTTCTTCGCTGGTCTCATTGAGTGTATGCTTCCCTAACCCCCCTACTGCCATTCTTGAACCCAGCTAACCCAATGTAGACATGAACTCTGGCCCCATCTGCGCCATGGTCTGGGAGGGCCGTGACGCCGTCAAGACCGGCCGTACCATCCTCGGTGCCACCAACCCCCTTGCCTCCGCCCCCGGCACCATCCGTGGTGACTACGCTATTGACGTCGGTCGCAACGTCTGCCACGGTTCCGACTCCGTCGAGAACGCCAAGAAGGAGATTGCTCTCTGGTTCAAGGACGGTGAGGCTGTCCAGTGGAAGTCTTCCCAGTTCGACTGGGTCTACGAGAAGCCTTAAATGGTGACCCGTGGATTCAAGTTGCAGTCTGTTCTCAATGATGGACTGTGATGGATGATTTATGGATTACATGTCAAATAATACAAACAAACAATTGTGTATAAACCTTGTGTATATATCTGTGGTGACGTGACTGTGGACACTATATCTGTAACTATTCTTGGTCGATCTCCCTGCGGGGGATTCCGTCGGGTCCTCTGACGACTTTCGTCTTGACTACCTTTTTCTTAGCCAACTGGGCCTCTTCTTCCTGCTCGGCCAATTCCTCCTCTATCTTCTTCTTCAACACCTTAACCTTCCGTTTGTAACGAATGTGATTAACCCAATTACCAAGGCTTTCTCCCCAGCCCACGACGCCCGGCGTCAAATAAGCCGTAGCCCAAATTCTCAACGGCAAAATAACCTTGGTAATAGCCCATGCCAACGCCACATGCGAAACCAACGTATACCTCTTCAAAGCCTCCTCCGAAATCTCCCCCTTCGCCCCATCACCACCTTCTCCAGCCCAAACACCCCACGCCTCCCGTCCAATAATGGTTCCATCCTGGGCCAACGAGAAGCCGAAGAGATCGTTCCGGGCGAACCAGAGGGACGTCATGTCGAGACCTTCACGGAAGGTCTCGGCGAGCCCGGAGGATATAGAGGAGAGGGGGATCGGGTCGGTCCATTGGAGGAGACCGGTTATCACGGCGAGGGGGATGACGGCGGTGACTTCGTGGAGGAGGAGGAAGGTTAGTGTTGTGGAGAGAGGGCGGGTTTTCAGGGTGTTTGTGAAGCGGGATTTGCGGAGGGCTGTGAAGACGCCGATGGGTTTGATTGGGGTGGATGGTTCTTCTGTGGATGGGGTGACGGGTGCTGGGGTGGCGGGCTTGGAAGATAGGACTTGTTTGGCGGTGGGCCCGGGGGTCGTGGTGCCGGTGGGTGGGATCACGGAGCGGGCGAGGTCGGCGATGGGGGTGATTGGGGTTTCTGACTTCTCCGGGGGCGGGGGGACAGGCGAGGATGGAGAAGTGTTATATCTTGATTGAAAAGCGGGAAATAAAACTTTTTGTCCGCCGGTCATCCGCGCCGGACGGAACATAACGGGGCGGAACATGGTTGCTGGCGTGGTGTCTTGGAAAGACACTAATTTACTTGACAAGCTCAACTCACAGCTTCATGAATGAGACATTTGTAAGTCAGGGTTACGTTCACATTTTTGCGGGGCGGGGCGGATTTGAATTTAGGGTTAACTGGGAAGTGGGGATAGGCGGTTTTTGCGGAGAGGCTTTCAACAATCCGAACGGTTGCGCCCTTCTAGCGCAATGGTAGCGCGTCAGACTTCTAATCTGAAGGCTGCGGGTTCGAGTCCCGCGAGGGGTTCTATTCTTCTCGCCCAACTTTCAAGTTGGTCTCGTTCAACTTTTTGGGGGGTATCTTTTAGATGTGAGCGGGTTGGGCGGACTTTGATTTTTTTTTTCTTGGACGGTTGGGATTCGGATTTTCTAGGGTTTGAGGTGGGTTACCTGGGTTTGAAGTGGGCGATGATGGAAAATGTTTGCTAGTTGAATGTAACGTTTGCGGTAGGCAGATATTGACATGTTGTTGTGTATTGTGACACAAGACATTGCAGTACATTTTGGAACTGCATAGTATGTACACTTTTCTTGGCTGGCTTTGAAAATAGGAAGGCGATGGTGTATACGGGCGATGATGGTTCCGGGTCCGTAACTCGGTAGTTTGTCCGAGTGACACATTCACGAGGGAATGTAAGACCCACTGTGGCTCTTAAGATACACGCCCTTTCATTGAACTGGACCACATAGAGGTCTGTATCATAGGGTGACATCCCATAATACCACGGGGTATTGGTACATGGTCAGTCGTGATGTTATACCTAGTAGTTGAGGATGATAAGACCGACCTCCCATCGTCATCTCCAGTCCACACCCCGACAAGATGACTCCGAACGCCGTACAAAAATATCTCAAACTATCCGACATACACATACATATGTATGTACACACCTTAATCGGCCCCCCATGTTGACGGGCGGGTAAGCCGGGGTGGAAGGGACTTTTGACCCCGGTTGAACCCACGGACGGGGTTGTGATGGCTGACGGATTTTGAGTTTAGCTTTTGACGAATGAGGGAGGTGCGTGGGAGGTGTCATTGTGTGGTGTGATGAGGTGATGATGGTCGTTTTGGTTACAGCAATAGAGACTTACATGAGGTTGGCTCGGTTGAGATTTCTGCTGCCTTGGGATGGTGGGGATAGACCGGGGATGTTCCCGTGGGAGGTTGCTTTCGTACTTGCTACGCCGGTATATCACTGTTTACTACAGTTGCCGAACACTACGTAGTGTTTGAGGGACTGGTTACACTTGAATGCCAACTTCAAACCATCTACTCGCCATGATTGTATGGTTAATAATAAGCTTCCATGGTGATATCATATCCTTCCCGTCACCGCACCACCTGTTCGCCAAGGATACCTCAAAACACACATGTATGTGGTCAACTTGAACACCCACTTAACAGCCGCCATATCAGATAACAAGCCCGACTTTTCTGCAGAAAATTCATCATCCGTTTTAGGCAGGTCTGGTTGGACGGCAATTCGCCATTCTTCACATGTCACGGTATTTGGCGAATCGGAGGTGTACGATTAATACATTAGTATGCACTCATCAGTAAGCTTAATCATGTATGTCTGTAGTCTTGTTTAACATGCCGCGCATAGATTGTCGAGATTTAAGGTTTAATCCGGAAGGTCCCATCTATGTCGGGTGCATCCTCGGCACTTGAAATTCTCCGGCATTTCCAATTCAGGAAATACACATAACCCTAGCGACTTACAACAACCTAATCTTTTGGACATCGTGGGACAGGGTTACTGGACGACTACAAGCTAATCGATAAAGAACATGAAACTATGCAGATAACCTCACCGAAGAATGCACAACGACAAAGGTTCACTAACCCACCAAATCAAGCAGGTTACTTTCCCGCCCTAGCAAGCAAACATTCCCAATTTTGGAAAGTCCTTGCACAGCGAGTGAAAAAGCCAGTTTGTGCATGGGACCACGGGACTTGCGTCAAAAAGGGTGGGAAGAAAGACTGAAAGAATGCGAGACAACCGTTACTCCTATATGGAATTATAGTGCGGATGACATGTTTGTAAAGTACTGTTTCAAAAGGTCACTTATGGTGGTCCAGCCGTGGTGGATTATATCGGACTTAGGACCTTTCCTATGGATTTCGCCAGTGTTTGTGTGGGGTATGTAGGGAGCTTTTGTCCTCGCTTGACATGTCCCGTCAAATCCGTCTATTTCCAACAAAGCACCGCGAAGGAGGTGGTAAATTCCCGAGGGTAACGGGTATCGCAGCCACGTACTGACTCGTGCTTTTTCGGAGCGGTGGTGGGCATAGCAGCTTCCGTGCTGCGCAATTCATGGCTGGATTGGGCTGAAGCGTGGCATAGCCGGGGGACACCGGGGATTGATACTACTTTAGTTTGGACGATGAACGGGGTGTTGGGCTTTTTTATGGCTGGTTTTGTCCTTTGGCTACGCCACTAGGGCGTTGGAGGGCATGGACTGGATACTTCGGATCGACGAATAGGATAGCAAACATTGTGTGTACATATGTATGTCCGTGGAAACTGACTAATGTTGACCATGCAGACTCGACGATAGATAGCTTCCTATTCAAAAAGGAGGCCATGCATTTATCGGGGAGTATGATAATGTGGATTTGTGATCATCATGTTTGTCAACCATTTGCATGCCAAGATGTTTTCCTACCGTCTTATACAGACTAGTCTATCCTTCGGAACCATCGGATCCGATCCACCCCACGCGGCACCATACCACGCCCCCAACCGTCAACTCCGTCACATCTAGCCTCCGCAAATCATTCCGAGTCCGGCCACCCAACCCATCAGCCTAGTCCGGTCTTGCATCCTCCCAAGTTTATGACGGACTCAACAGTCTTTAATGGGGCAGCCTAGGCCGTGAATAGATGTGTTTGCTTTCCACGAATCCTTGGATCTACAGACACTGAGTGGGTTTAGATGTGTTGTGTTTTTTAGCTGCATGCGGCCGGATTTGGGAATGACGACATGGGATTTTTATGGGTGGTGAGGACGCTGATCATTGGCGGTTTTGGGCGCCGTTGGGGATTGACGAGCCGCGCGGGAAGATGTGGGTTTTTTGGCGATGTGGACGGCCATGTGTCATGTGTTTAAACGAGTGGAGTCGTGATGACCCGTTGACAAAGAATGTGATCAGAGGGTTTATCCATGGAGAAATGGGGCGTGTATGACATGATGACTATGATTCGGTGACACCTTAAGCCAAGCTGCCTCTTTCTCGGGGGACATATTCAATTCTTCCGTGTCCGGAGGATCTGTTTGTGTGATGATGCCATTACATCCTCGTCGTGGTAGCTTTACACCGTTCCATTGTAAGTATGGGCTCATTTCTCACGCATATTGAGGCCGGTGACTTTCTTGAGATCCTATACTTGGATGATATTAGATGCCGAATTGCCTCGTTCCGGCAACAATAAAGTGTTTACAGCGTCTGACACATGCTCCCGTACCAAGCCAAGTGGGCGTGCTCATCCTCCCCACACTATCCCATACATGTATATGTGAAATATACCTCTTATACTATAGCTTTTCCACTTAGTTTGGTTAATATTGTACCCCGCTCTCCCCATCTCTTTGTCACCTTGACATGTCTACTTGCAAGACTAGCACGGACCGGTCAGTAAAAAGATGTTATCTGACTAATCCAACCATCATGAAGTCCACCCGATATCCTCAAAATATCGATCCATTCGGCACTCATACTTGGGGTTACCAAAAAACAATACTCCCTCGACTCCAGTTTCCCCATTCCAACTTGCCGCGTCTTTCCGGCATGTAACCCTAGACCCATTCCAGTCCCAATCCTTTCTTCACTTACACTCGCTTCTACTAGCCCGCTCGTTCTATTTTCGCCGCGCGGGAACACCAACATGTCTTTTAAATCCGGATATCTCTGGACGTCATATTGCTAAGCTTTTGAAGGTGATGAATCAGCCACCATCTTCATGGAAATACCCTTGGGAACAAAAGACCGCTCGGCTGAGGGGCTGGGAGACAACTGATAGGGTCAGCAAATCAAGCCACGGACTTGTTGTCTGTGGCCTGTCTGGCAGGTGTTCTAGGAATTTTGTGATGCCTTGATGTAACGCAAACATTGTTAGCTCCATATATGCTTTTTTCACGATGGATGGGTTGATTTTTTGGTCTTGATGTGTCCACTTGATTCTAGCATCCTCCAGACAAATGCCCCTCTCTAGCCGCCAGCTTTTGCCTCTGGAGATAATGTACCCTTGGTTGTCTTCTAAACAAACCATGACATAACTCTAAGAACAGACTTCATGCCCCACTATCATCCAACCTTATATTTTTACATGTATGCTTATTTCCTGACTAAGCGTCAACCGTTAAACATGCATCTCCCGTAAAATCTCGGATCCCTCGAGGTCCACTATCTTGATTATATGTCCCCACGATGGTATCATCCGACTGATTGATTATTTCTTCTCTGTTATATTACAGGGTATTGCCAAGCGCTTTGTCAGGGCCGGGGTAGAAGGATCTTTTTTCTCGCTGTAAGAAGTCTTCAGCAAGCTGATAACCACGTTTTCTAGATGTAGTAAAATTTGTAAGCGGTATACATTCACCCGAGATTAGAGAGACCGCTTTCGGTAGGTGATACAGATTAGTGTGACCTATCAAGTTGATACATACATACATACATACCATATTAGAGACACATTAAGGTAGCTTTGATAGCTCACCGGACACATATCGGGATGGTCCGATGACGGTCTTCATAACCACACGCGCGGAAGAAATTCGCCATGTAGGAATAAGTTAATGATCCACCCATATCCACCACAATTATTGTCGCTCTGACAAGCCTCCCACCCAGCTTTATCAGATCATGACTAATGTTGCATCACGGCTGATTGATAATGATATAGTCATCAAGTCATCAATACCGAACCTTCTCAAGACCCACTCTAATTGGATATTATGTTACAATGGCACCCCTCCGGCGAATTTTCATTCGACAATGTCTCGGGGCCATATCCGTAAAGGAAGGGGTATCCGCTCGGCAAGCGGACGGCTGAATAACCTAACCGAATGACCTTTTCTGGACCACACCATCTTCCTCGGGAGCATGTAAGCTTGATCTTGTGGCCCATCAGAGGGATTTCCCATGCGACGTGATGAAGCCATAAATTCAAGCAAACAAAGTTTCATGGGCCGAGTCGGAAAGACAGCTGAGAACTGACTATGTGGGGGTCTATAACATCTGTGTGTGCACACCTTAAATGTCCCCGACTGGCTCCATAACCTTGAATGCACCAATAAAGTGAAATACTACGCTGACAATGTTTCAGTGAATCCACCAGCAGAGTTTTACTCCACCTGACTTACACTACAATGGACAAAACTTTGATTTTACCCTCTTTGCCGTCACTGGTAACATCGGTCCTCTTTTTATACATACTAGACCCACACAGTAGAAAGTAACCTTAATCTAATCGGCTGGTTAAAGCTACTTTTTCTACCCGGAGGCTATGCTCCGTATGTCTCCCGGCAAACGCCGAGCCTTGATGTTTCAGTATTGAGTGGATATATGTATGTACGGAATATTTTGCCACGAGATCGGGTGGATAAACTCCGTACGTAATAGAGGCTGTGTGCTTGAAGACGGGCTGCGGATTGGATACGTCTTAGGGGCCATGCGACATCCAGCGTGAATACCATGTGGACGAATGGGGCATGCAGCTGCATAATGTATGGGCTTTGCCATTGCCTATTCGGCAGGCTGTCTGTCAACCCTCTTGACAAAAATGTTTGTATATACAAGAGATGTCATATCAAAAGAGTTTGAAACTTAATCCACGAATGCATATCAAGCATATCGAGGTTTGTCGAGTATGTATACGTATATTTCGTGGGGGTCGAGGTTTTTCATGGTGCGTAGTCGCCCTCGGACTACTAAGATATAATTGCAGGTACAAAATAGCATTGTTTGCTACCCATAGTGACGGCAACCCCAAAAGACGGGAGTTTGTGACAAACGATGGAACAAACTACGCTGTGTGCTGCAGTTCCGACAGAGCGCCACAGGGACGGATACTGAGTATGGGCTTTATTTGTCGGTTTTGAGACGGCTACAGGGTGTTCGTGGATTGTCAAGTATATGCCATTGGCGCTATAGCGGAAATCCGTCGTGGCTTTTTCGTAAGTCTGAGGCAGTTTGTCCCAAACAATGGCTTCAGTATAGTGCGCAACTCTAATAGGTTAATTAGCTTCGTATGGTTGATACCGTCATCGGTGACACGACAGGACCGCCCGAGAAACTAGCCTAGAGACACAATCAAGGTTTCGGTTGTCACAAACTAGACTATTCCCATGGGTTAGTTATACATCTTAACTTCGACCACGTCTATCCAAGCCTTGACAATATCATCATGATTTGTATCGCTAGATGTATGGACGTACATTTCAACTTTGTATCTACGCCACGCATCAGCCGTAGCTTGTCCGCAGCAGATGCCGCGCTTCCCCTAGACGCACGGAGTCACAGAGCCATGACTACCTAACGAATCCAAAGAAGCGCCCCTTGGGTCTACCTGTCAGCCACAGTCATAGCACGCACATGTAAATCGTCTTTTGGGCGGGCGGTCTTACAGGCTTACGTAGACCTGATGTGGCGGGTTCTTGGCTACCGGTATTTCTCGTACAGAATGACAGTATCTGTCAAATCGCAAAGTGGGAAGCCGATGTATGTATATACGCATGTATGTACTCGTCGACGTCATACAACTACATTCTCTCCAGGTTGCTCATCCTATTATGGGTGTATCTGTAGAATGCATATACAAGGTCATGGTCTAACTCTGATTGCTAGATCTGCACTTGATCACCACATGCACCCTTTCTTCTGCCATCCAGGCGGCTCTTCGTCCCAAGGCTATTTGTGCATCGTCTGTGTCTGAAGACTCCTCCTCGCACCTGAATGCGCAATTCGTGTGTCCCCGATATATGAATAACGCCCTGGTGACTAGCTATTCCCAAGATAGGAAACAAGCATACGTAAGATACCCCCGGATCAGGAAAGTACAGGTCCGTGTAGGGCAAACAATTGTCTAAGCATTGAGTCCCACTGCCCCAATCCCCCCGAGGCCTTGATTCTAGCTGCATGCAGACTGTCAGATTGTACCCTGTCTGGAGGTCCCGGTTAGGGTTGGCGATAGTCAGGCTTTGGGTTGGGCAATAGATGTCGCAACGCCTTATAAGCGCTGATATTTCGTACACTAATAACAAAGACCAAAGGATCCATCTTTTTGGCGCAGTGGTACTGACAGAGCCCCCAAAGAAACGCTAGCACAGACCTGTGGAGACTCTGAAAAAAGGCAGCAGGATGGCTCTGACAATAGCCCAAAAACCGGCTTCTATTTTGCCGTGTCTGGCGGTTTTTTTGGGGCCCTGTGTTGAGCGCTGCTGCTGGTATTTTGGCTGGACTCACGGACGGAACGCCACAGCGTGCATGTCCGGTTGAGAGTTGCTGCAGAAAATAATCTTCAGAATCCGATGTTTCCGGGGTTTCCGCTATTTTGTCTATCTGGGTTTATACGCCGAAAAGTGTATCACTTTGTCGATCGCAAGTACGTGAATCGTAACTTTATCGGGCCTTGGAGAAGCTTGTTGGTAGCTGCTTCACCAATGGTGTTCCATTCAATTACTCCTTGAAAGCCATCTGTCAAGGGCCATCTATCTAGTAAACAAACTTCCCAAACAACCCCTGCAAATTTCCGAATTAGGATTTCAACTTTCGACGATGCACCTAGAGATAGGCTCGCATTCGCCCAAACTTTCCTTGGGGGGGTGAAAGCTTTTCTGACTTCAATACTATATAGGATAAACCTATATGAACAGCAAGGTGATGTACACCGGCTTGAATATTTCGCCACTTCGGCGTTCGGTCGCGAGACTAGCTGGCTTTTTTTTCAGTGCCAGCTCTCGGTGTCTTTTTGCTTGGTTTGGACATAGATTCTTGGTTAATTAAGCTATCCCCTGTTGTTGACTGGATGGCTGGCCTGCATCTGTCAAGTTTGCTAGTGTCTCTAGTGTGAGGATAGCAGGTACGGTTCCTTCCAGTATTATTAGGGTATACAAGGGTATATGGTGGTAAACAAAACCGTCGGCCTTCTGCCATCGGTCTATCCATTACTATCATGATGATAGAAGCGAGCTTTACCTACTACTCTATTACAATATATTATCTATGTCAACCGGATCACCATAGCCTATCACCAATATACGGTAAACCATGACTCCTTCCATGGTACCTCACAGGTTATGAGCCCGGAAAGCTGCGTCCACCGCACTTCCGTATCGTTCCTCGCCATCCACTGAGAACGATGACATCCGACAATTTCAAAACAATACTTGATGGCTTCGGTGATCTTCATTGACTCTACTGGGCATCTATCCCGTACCACGCCACGACACCAGCAGTTTGACTGACCTACATCTGCTGCCCGTCTGCTCTCCATTTATACTTTTGTTTACATGAACTTTTACGCCTGATCCTACGGGTGGTAAACCAGTTCAAACTTCGATTATACTTCTTTCATACGGTTTTATCCCGTCTCTTTCGCAGTATCATTCTGCACATTTATTTATGGGCATATCCGACTTGTTCCGTTATCATCACCAGGAGTATCGAGTTATACTGCGAGAAATGCAGCTCTGACCTACCCGTTTTTGTGTATGAGGATCACACATGGTTGTCCCAATACCGGCATTGACACAAGAGATCGCTGTCAGCCAACACCACTATATATTTATCGACTTCTATAATCGACTTTATGGTCATGTCTCTCCATGATCGTTCACCATTATCACTACCGGCTCAACATATACAACGACAACTTATCAAGGCATGGTCACCCTTCAGATATCGCAACACATTCAATGCTTTTCTCGACTCTTCGCTTCGGATCAACAAAACAGGGGGAGCCGCTCGAATCTTGTTGACAGCCTGGCTGCGCTTTCCATTTAAAACCTGCTATTTCTGTGGGTTTAGCAACCAAGGTTGAGGGGGAGTGTGAGGATAGCAGGTACGGTTCCTTCCAGTATTATTAGGGTATACAAGGGTATATGGTGGTAAACAAAACCGTCGGCCTTCTGCCATCGGTCTATCCATTACTATCATGATGATACAAGCTAGCTTTACCTACTACTCTACTACAATATATTATCTATGTCAACCGAATCACCATAGCCTATCTCCAATATACGGTAAACCATGACTCCTTCCATGGTACCTCACATCTAGGGAGTTTCAGTGTCGAGTCCCACTGATTCCTTTCGCTAATTGATAGGGTTATTTGAATGGTACGAAGGGTTTAATCAGACATGTCAACTTACACATGCATCTAAGCGATTTTTCTATGCAGGTGGTTGTTTATGGTAGACATTGTTCAAGGGAGTCTTTTCTAGGCAACAAGCCTTGTTGGCATTTCCCTATCATCGGCCACATCATGGCCCGATTGGCCATCTTTATTTTCTAGCGAAAACCTCCGGAGCGCGCGCGCCGATTGCGCAAAGCCTTCACAATGTATGTGACAGAAGGAATAGTTCTTAGAAATCATCACGATGCATCCATGTATTCAGGATTTCCGCCGTTCGTTCCCGCATCCAAGATATGTGCATACATACAGTTGAATACACACTAGTTGGAGCGGCCAGTGCGATTCGGCAATTCAATCAGGACCCTTAAGGAGGACAATTCAGTGTCGATCGTTCGTTAGTCTACTTCAAACAACCAATATCAGGAACAACGGACCGCAAACTGTCAAGTAGCTCGGCCAAATTATCATAACCCAAGTTATCAATCGCCCCGATTCCCATCATGATCTATTGTCCGTCGCTGATGTCACTTTCTTTCTCGAGTAGTCACTCCGAACATGCACACCCCGGCGGCCATAACCGTGATCCCCTCTATCGCTCTCGACTCTGCACGCCTCATTCCCCACAGAGACTTTACTCGATGATGGCAGTCAACACCAATGCTCTGCGCCACTGGTCCAGTGCCTTTTTCGGCACCGCCATATTCAAATACACAGCATTGTTCTGCACGGTTCTCTGTCGTCACCCCTCCCCACGAGTCTGATAGGCTTAGACTCACACCCAAAAAAAGACCCTGTCAGCTTTGGTGGAGAATGTAGGGGTGTAGGTTTTGGCTTTGTTAGCTCGGGTTGTTGCTTGATGGACTCCACACCCCCATCCGGTTGACGATCCAGTTCTGCCGATGAGGAATGAATGAAGCACAAAGAAGGGGGGGCGTGCAAGCAAGGGGCTGAGCTTACTGGTTTGGTCAAGCATTAGTTGGTAGCGTGGGTGTGTTTGACGGACATGGCTTTTGCTGACGGATATGTGTTACGAAGTCTGTATATAAAGAGACGGATGTAGCCCGGTTCTCTTGGTTTGTTTTGTCTTGTCCTCCTCATCAGCACCCGCTTCTTCTCAGTCTCGCCCTCTACTCTCCTCCTCCTCCTCTCTGCTCTCCTCCCTCCTTCGCTCTTCAACAACAACAACAACAACAACAACAACAAACAAATCCAAAAGCTTCAAACAATCTTCAGCTAGCTGTATATATCTCTTTCCGTCGACACTTTCACACTTTTCAAGTCTTGTCTTTCGGTCTCTGCTTTCACAGATACCTCCTCTGCTTACCCCGCAAACCCCGCACTTCTTCAACCTTTTCATCCTTCACAATGGTTTCTTACCGCTTCGCCGCCGCTGCCGGTCTTATGGCCGCTGGTCAGGCTGCCGCCATGTCCATGAACGCCAGCGCTGTCTCCAACTCCACTGACAGCACCTGGAAGATTCAGGTCTTCAAGAACTCTACTCCCGCCGAGTTTACCGGTACCCTCCAGTCCGCCTTCACCGAGGTTCTCACCCAGAACAGCGAATTCGAGGCCGACTTCCCCCACTACAAGAAGCTTCTCATTGCCATGAACTGGTTGACTGCGTCCCAGGTTTCCGCTGCTGAGGAGGCTGCCAACATCACCACTATCACCAAGCGCGATGTCGAGTACGCCAACATGCCCGTCATGGAGCGTTCCAGCTCTGACCCTACTACCTGGAAGATCCAGGTCTTCCCTAACAACAAGACCGAGACCTTCAACGGTACCATCATCCCCGTCTTCACCAAGGTTCTCACCATGAACCCCATCTTCGAGTCCGACTTCCCCTCTTACAAGAAGATGCTTATCGCTATGGGCTACCTCACTGCTGAGGAGGCCGCTGCTTGCGAGGAGGCTGCTAACGTCACTGTTGTTTCCCGCCGCCACGTCGAGGATGGTATTCCCTTCATCTCCGGTCGCTCTACCAGTGAAAACACCACCACCTGGACTCTCCCCGTCTGGAAGAACCAGGCTACCCAGAAGTTCAACGGTACCATCACCAGTGCTTTCACCAGTGTCCTTACCTTGAACAACGAGTGGGAGGCCGATTTCCCTACCTACAAGAAGCAGATGATTGCCATGGGCTGGTTGACTGCTGCTGAGGCTGCTGCTTGCGAGGAGGCTGCCAACATCACCACCATCTCCCGCCGTGATTCTTCCAAGAACAGCCGCCGTGCTACTGCTGCTGCTCAGGTCAGCCTTGAGGTTGTCACCACCTGGTCTATCCAGGTCTTCCCCCACGGCCCCGTTGAGGTCTTCCACGGCACCATGCCCGAGGTCTTCTACGAGGTCCTCGTCGAGAACCCCCACTTCGAGTCCGACTTCCCCACCTGGAAGGCCCAGGTCATTGCCATGGGCTGGATGACCGCCGCCGAGGCTGCTGAGGCCGAGAAGGCCGCTGGTATCTCCGAAGTCAGCCTTCTCCTTAACTAAGGGATTGGTTTTTTCTCTTAAAACCTTTTTCCTTTTTTCTGATCTCTCTCTCTCTCACCTACCACACACCACTTTTCCGACCTTTTTCCTTGCTTTTGTCTCGATTTGTTTGAAGGCTTCTTTCTAAGAATCTGCTAGTTGTTGAGCAGGTTCTTTTTGCAGAGTTGTCCGGATGCGGCTTGACTAGAGGCTTCTTCTTTTGTGATTTTTTGGATACCCGATCCGTAACAGAGTTGCTGATTCTGTTGCGGAATGCAATACCCCCCCGTTATCCGAACCTCACATACATGACTGATCCAACCTTTTTTTGCCTGTCGGCAGCGGTTGCGATGAGCCGGCCGAGCGTGGCCTATACCCTCCGGATACTTTTTCTTTTCTTTTGAACATTCGTTTCCTACGGGATTGGCCAGCGAAAACTGGCTTGTCTCTTCTGCTCCGGCTTGCAAAAAAAGAATCTCCCCTTTTTTTTCTTCGACCGTATATTTTTCTTCTGCTGGAGCTGATTACCCACTTGCAAATACTTTTTTACTTTGTCTATACACACTACCCGGAGACACGCTAGTGTAAAGAGTTCCTGTATATATACTCTTGCCGTTTTTTGCTTATATTGAAAAATTTCAAATTAAATCCACTTTCGTTGTCCCAAACTCTTTTCTCTCTACATTCTTGATTGTGACCTGTGTCTCTTGCAATGTCTTCCTTTTTTTACTAACCTGATAAACTTGCATTTTCACAGACTTCGATTCGAGGCTTTTGACTGATGACGACTCCCTCGCTTCTAGTCGCCGTGGAAGCGTCGCATCTAGAGCACCGAGCACTCGGCACAAGCCATTCCACTCGCAGCTCTCAGACGCCTCATCGTCCGCGACCAACGTTCACATCCATGTCATTGTTCGACCGTCCTGAGCCACGCATTCAGGGCAATGCATAGTAAGCGGCCGGCAGCTACAGAACAGGGGGGTATCCGAGGGTGTGTATGAGCTCGCGCGCCAGGGGAAGGAAGGGAAGTAACGGGCCAAAATGATTATGTTTTGACGAGTTATGGAGGAAGAAGCGGTAGGTTGCCGTGAAGGATGGTGATGGTTGGGGAATTGTACAGTAGTCTTTCAAGTTTTGGTTACAACTTATTTTTAGAAAAAAGCCACAAAATCCTTATAGGATCTAGTGACTCCTTCGAAGGATCTAGCTGCATAAAGGAATAGGGTTGCTGTACTTTTTGGTGGACGCTGGAGACCAACCCTATTCCTACATGCAACTAGATCCTTCAGAGGGATCGCTACATCCTATAAGGATTCAGAAGGATTTAGTGAATTTTTCTAAAAATAAGTTGTAACCAAAACTTGAAAGACTACTGTATGTATGCACATATGGGGGTGGAGGATATTGAAGGGAGGCCAAGATGGAGGCCGTGATGGGGGTACGTCAGCTGTGGGTATGGGCGGAATTGCGGGTAAGCGGGAGAGGGGAGCTTGCGCTTTGAAGAATGCTGTGGGGATTTTCAATAGTTGTGGACTGGGGACTTGGTATGCGGAAAAGGATTCTATGATGGACGATTTACATATGTATTGTACATCGTTGGTATGTCTATTGTTCCATCATCCCGAGGTTCTAAACGGGCGGCGATCGGCTTGAGTAAGCCGGTTTACCAAGTCATCGTGAATTGAAATAGACCTGTGAAGGGCGCATTTCTCACATGGTGATTGGTTGAGGATATTATGGTTGGACGCGCAAGCTTTGAGGCTGCGTTGGGTGTCGGGTTATCATGGATGGGTGGGTGGATCGTATCTCGGGTTCGGTTTGCTTAGTGGCGGATTCTAGGGATACGAGGTCTGTCAGGAACAGGAACATGAACAGGAACAGTAAGTTGACTATTGGTGGGTTTTGTGACACTTCGGGTGGTGGCGAGTCGGTGAGGAATTGCTCAGGCCTTTGATATGCGCGTACACACAGATGAGTGTGTGTGTATGTATGTATGTATGTACATACATGAGTGAGCTTGTGTGTATTTCCGGGTATAGCTTTGTAGAAAAGTAAAATGTGTCCAGATTGGTCCTTGGTTTCCCCGTGGGTTCTACCGGACAGCCAAGTTAAGCATGATTTGATTCATCAAAGGATTTCATTCTGTCCGCTAAAGTTTAGCCTTGATTTCAGCTGTCGGGTTGATAGTCATATCTAACCCTAAAGATGACCTTGGGGAACGAATGAGATCGATCGGATTTTTGTATGTGAATGGGAGTAAACGAGACAATAAATGGAAAACCGTATGTATAGTACATCAATGGTGGACTAAAAGGCTTTTACGAACATCATGGTGGTATTCGCCATCACCGTATCTACATATGTACATACCTACATACATCCACACAAGTCTAATACTCAAGCTTCAGCTCCTTGACAAGATTGACGTGGCTGCGTTGTGGCGTTAAATGTGGCGTAACGTAGGATCCTAAATAGTTCGTCACAATGTGTCCCCATGAACCCACCATAATCCAGCACTCTAAAACATGCTAGTCTCAAAAGGACTCACAAAACCCGTCCACTCTTTACACCTGTCATCCAAAGTCCTCCCTTCCATCAACCTCCCATCAACCTTTCAAAAATGCCATACCTGCATCACCCGGTACTTCGCCGAACAGCCTCGGCCCGGACGGGCCCACCACCCCAAACCCGCTTCAAACGCCCTATTTATGTCTCGCAGTGTGACAAGCCGAAATCCCGATTGGCGGCTTGGCGCGTGCAATTAGGGTTTGTTTGGCGAAAAGCGGAGAATTGGGTAGGTGAAGATGTTTATATGGCTTGATGGTGGGGGGAACCTGGCTTGTGGTCGCAAGGTATTTCCGTTTTAAGTTGGTGGTAACTTGTACGGTGGCTGGTTTTGTTGGTTGGGCGGCTTGCTTGGCCATATGATATGTGCATTTTGGGATACTTTTTTCGAGATAGGGGCGATTGTTCTTGCGTGATGTGATTGAGGTCGCTTTGTTGTTGGTGAGATAATGGATACAAAGAAGAGGTGACGAACCCTTAAAAAAGGGAGACATGTCATTGTTTCACCAATGTCAAGTCTCAATATGAAGAAAATGTCACGAGAAACTCAAGTCTCGTTCTCTTGTTCTCTGTAACACAACAGCTCTCCACTCTCCATCCTTGGAAGCCTGTCTCGCTTATTCCGAGCCGACTGGGCGACGGGAGGACTGCGGGGCTGGGCCACATACATACGTCAAATGGAGTGCATATGTATGTACATATATGTACATATGTCCACTCATATATCCATTGATAGGCATCACAAGACGGACCGTCACCAACGGAGAATCCACCGACCAGGGCTCTTGGCACATTGACGGTGGTGACATGGTCACATCCAGACGGGATTCGACTAGGCTTGTATGAGCGGAATTCCATGTTTTTGCAGTGTAACGAGACAGCTGATAATGGCGAATGTGACGTTAGAAAACAAGTGGGGTTGGTTGCGGGATATGTATGTACATACATATGTATGCTGCCCTGCAGGAAAATAGAGTTTTTCCCGTGGATACTTATATGTGCATCTTGTCGTCTACACTTCTTCCTCGTGATCCCCCACAAACTAGTTAATCAAGGATATCTAGTCGAGATCGACATTCTGAGGCCTTGCATGAATTCGCCTCCTTGGATTTTGGCTTCTAGAAGGATTTCCAGCTGTCCGTCAGATCCAAATCTAGATCCCGAAGAGTTCCTACCGAGCTGGCCTTAGTAAAGAGCCACATAGCTAGCTTGGCCTTCTTATTAGGGTACCCTTTTATTAACCATGGAATCAGGTGAGAATTTGTTCACTTGGAATCTTCATTCTTTTAACTAACATATTCTCATGGAAGCTCTTGCTGCCCTCCCGATGGCTGCCGCCACTGCCGCCGCCACGGCCGCTGTCACCGCGGCTTCCGCCATGTATCTTGACGCCAAGTACCACATCACCAAAGACATCAAGACTATAAACCGGCATAAAAGTGCAGTCAAGGACTATCAACGCTATTGTAAGGATATGTCATTCACCGGCTTACTCGGGTACCCGTATTGACTGATGATATAGTGAAGAACAACTGTGCTTCCGTCTTCGAGTTTTACTTGGATAACTTGAAGAACAAACACAACATAGAGGCTATTTGGACCCGCGAGGGTACACTATCGTTCGGTGAACTGACTTGTCTCATCTACAAGTACGCCAATTTCTTCAGATCCCACAATGTCAAGCCTGGGGAGTTCGTGGCTCTTACCATGGTAAACTCCAGTGACATGGTAGCTGCATGGTTGGGTCTATTGGCTATTGGTTCAGCACCAGCCATGATCAATTGTAACTTAAAAAGCGGCAGTCTTCTACATTGTATCAAGATCTCCAAGCCCCGGATAGTCTTGGTAGATGGCGAACCAGATATTTGGCAACGGCATCTTGACATCACCGACGGGCTGAAAGAGGCCAATGTCACGCCAATCTACTTGCCACAAGTACGAGACGCCATTTACAGTGGTGATGCTACCGCCCCACCAAAATCGTTAAGATCAACCGTCCTTCCAAATTCACCAGCCGCTCTTTTTTACACCAGCGGGACCACCGGGATGCCAAAAGCGTGCATATGGCCAATGATGGTCGCCTTTATTACTAGTCATGGCGCCCTCAATACCCATTTTGCATGGAAGGCACCCGATGGACAAGATCGGTTATACAATTGTATGCCACTATATCACGGAACCGGAGGAATGGCCGTATTCTCACAGGTGGTACAAGCCCAATCCGTGTGCATTGGGAAGAAGTTTAGCGCGCGTAACTTCTGGAATGACGTTCGAGATTCAGGAGCGACGTGGTTTTCTTATGTCGGGGAGGTTTTAAGATATCTTGTTGCTGCTCCACCAACACCACGAGACAAAGAACACCGGGTACACACTGCCTTTGGCAACGGCCTTCGACCAGATGTATGGGAGGTATTCCAGAAGCGTTTCGGTATTGACATGGTAGCCGAGATTTTTGCATCGACCGAGTCTATTATGATGTTGGTAAACTTTGCGCGAGGACCGTACTTCACCGGCTGTGTCGGACACCAGGGTGCCGTTTTACGTTGGATGACGCGGAATTTATATATACCGGTGGCCATAGACCCAGAAACAGGCGGTGTTTGGAGACATCCAAAAACGGGGTTCGCCCGCCGAGTGCCATTCGACCAAGGCGGCGAGATTCTTGTACAAATCTCCCCTACTGTGCAGTTTATCGGGTACTATAAAGACGAAGCGGCAACAGCTAAAAAGTATCTGCGAGACGTCTTCAAGAAGGGAGATTTGTATTATAGGTCTGGTGATGCGTTACGACGAGATGACGAAGGACGGTGGTTCTTTATGGATCGGCTGGGAGATACGTTTAGATGGAAGGGAGAGAATGTATCGACACAAGAGGTTTCCGAGGTGCTTGGGCGATTTCCGGGGATTATTGAGGCGGCGGTATACGGAGTCAAAGTACCAGGTAGAGAAGGACGAGCGGGAAGCGCGGGTCTGCTTATTGACCCGAACCACAAAGCCAATTTTGATTGGACTGGATTACTAAAGTGAGTGATGATACAACCCACTATCTTGCTTCAAAGGCATACTAACATGGTTACAATAGACACCTACGCTCACGACTACCCGATTATGCAGTCCCCGTTTTCATACGGATTCTCCCACAATCTATCGCAGGCCACAACTTCAAGCTTAACAAGATGCCACTACAGAATGCCGGCGTTGACCCAGCAAATACAGGATCAGCGGAAGTGCGGTGGGTTGAAGGTCTAGGAAGAGGGTCGACATATGTCCCTTTTAGTGAAGCCGATTGGAACTCACTTGTGGCGGGCCGTCCCAAGATTTGAAAGCCCATGTAATGTCTTTGTATAATAGTTTTGATACCCTTGGTTTGTAGACATAGGTCTTGTTCAAACGCTGCGCTTTGCGCTTTGATCGTATATAGGAGGCTTGTATGACTAAATAGAGTAGCTGTATAGCCATGTAACATGCCCGTCCAAATTTGTACCGAGTCTTGGTTTTGATTTTGTAGTTTCATCATTCAATCTAGCGGTGCTGCAGCGCCAATGTCTTGATGCTATCTTCTCTTCTTACCATCTTAAGAATCGTACGCACTGGTGTCGCCTGTCTACGAAAACATTGCATCAAGGAGAACTTCCTTAAAACCAGCCAACCAAACGTTAGTTGCTCGCATCTACAGAGAGTACGACTAGACCCATTAGGTCACTTTTCACACTTGACTCGGCTGTACGGCCTTTTACTTCATGGATAATCTACTCCAGGAGATAGCTTTTCCATATTCGTTTGCTTCGTTGCGATCAACCTTGAGAACTATATATTCTCGACTCCCTTCGGTGGGCGAATGTCGTAGATGCATCTAGGCTCTTGTGATGCCATTAATCCAAACGTGACATTGGCAAGAACCATACTTACATATGTACATATGTAAAGTTGGGGACAAAGATTTACTTACAAGTTCTTGACTGCCCGGGCTCTGGCATATACCCTGCTAGCACTTTACACTTTACGTGGGACGTTTCCTATTGCGACTACTCCCTTTCTCAAATGTTATTCCTCTTGCTCGGGGAATTACGGTCTGCTGCGTAGCGTTCTAGACAACTTTGAGTCATAGATGGTTTGTTCTGTCGATGGAAGTGTGGTTTTTGAGTTTGTAGTTACATAGATAGCTGGCAGGCCTGGTGCACTTCTTGCGTACGAGATGAGTACTAAGGGTGGACCGTTGGTATGATAGATTTTGGTGCGATGACCCCAAATCCGGCACCAACGACGTTGAACAACCTGCATGGCGTGAACGTCCTAAGTAGTGGGTATCGATCTGTCGTCTTCCTAGCGACCAGCAGTGGCCATATGAGCCGTTGGCAAACTTCGGTCTCCCGAATCCACACGAGAGACATCACTGCGCCAATGCACCCGACGAATAACACGAGTGAGGTATAGCCTTTATATCGCCTCAAGAGTGCTACCACTTTTTTCTTCCGGCAGACCTGACACCCGAAAATCCAAACTCAGTCCCGTAGCCTAGCATCTACTTGGTCAGCGGAGAGTCTCGTAGCTTTCTGGATGCCGTCCAATGCCCCGAACCCCCACTCGTTGCTGCGGCTCAAAGGTAAACTATACATACGATATCCCGACACACGGAAAGTAGCCCGTTTTGGTCGACGGGTAGGGTGTTGTGAAGCTATCGATGCGATTATGAAGAGAAACGTCATCTTTCTCGGCAACAATGTCCACCTTGCAAGGCGAGCCCGCTGTGACAAAAACCGTCTTTGTCGCCCGCACAGCCAAGACTTCGGGCGAGTGTTGAGGAGTCGCATGTACAGTGAGAAAGAGTTCCCCGTTCTTTGCCAGAGACTTCTTCGTGATACCGCAAGATTCGTTCCAAGGTCTGTTGGTGAGCGGTTATCGTTTGGAATAGCCCGCGGACGACCATCCATCTAGATGATCTAAAACAGATACTTGAAAGCGACTTTAATTGCAACAACTCCTTTCATTAGTAGTTCCAAGAAGACGTACGCAAGCCAGGAGCCAGGCATATCCCGAGGAAATAGGCGTGAGAGTTGGGATTGCTGTATCATCACTATCAGCGGGCGATATTTCACTAGAGGCAGTGAACTTTAGAGGCTGAGATTCCAGTGCCTGCCGGGAGGATGGGACTGGCCGTAGTAGGCAGCGCGTAGAAGACGTTATTATTCGCATAAAGTTTTTCGGTATCGGCAGAGGTGACGGCGAAGCACGACGAAAGTGTATCTGTTCCCGGGGACAGGACGCTTCAGGAATCGGCAATCCTCGCGGATCTCGATACTGCTTGATGAGGTGAATTCTTTGTGGAAGTTCTGAACTTCCTCCAAGTGCACCCCGTGCGCGATGAGATGGTACCAACTTTCCCGGACCTTGGTCTTATGCCAACCAAGTAGCCAGAGGGCGGGGAGCCAAAATCTCTGGGACTCCAAAAGCTCGCTGCGGTTCGCTTGTCGTTGGCGTACGTGATTCTCAGCTTGGCTTTGCAGGCGTAACGCGCCCCGATCACCCGTATGCCACCGTTCTAGTTGATTATGTCACGGATGGTGTAAGTCGAAGGGAATACGTTTTTCTCGCCGTCCAACACTATGATAAATTCACAAACGCGTAGGTCCATGGCGGCGGGAGCGGGGGCGGCCTTGTACGAGACTAGTCAAAAGCCGTCGTCGAGAACCGGGGCAGCGGCCGAGAAAGTGGTTGGGGGAAGGGCCGCGAGGACAACGTTTTCTGGGAAGCGTGCCAAGACAAAGCAAGTTCTTGCGCCGCTCTTGTCTTCCACAGTTGTAGCTGAGGCAGGCTTGGACTTGGCAGGTAAAGTGGATGTGGCAGACTTAATGGTGCTGGGCTTAGCGACTTGGGTCTTCACTTTGGTGACTACAGCCGTGGTGGATATTTGAGCGGTGGCGAGAAAAGTGGCAGAGCTCAGAGTCTCTTACTCTGCAGAGATGGCGAATCTAGCGCAGGTGGCTATCGTGACTATGGCGACCCAGAAGTCTTCCTCCCTGGCGAGCTTGATCATACTGTTGAGAACTACGTTTACAAGTTAGGCGGTGATGGGCGGGAAGTTCTCGCAAGGCTGAATGTTCGTAGGCGCCGCTTGGCGGCTTCTTCCGCGGATTCGTGCGGGCAAGGAAGACTGGATGGTATCTTGGTTAGTAGGCTCCTTCTGTAGTAACGTATTTACTACGGGGGTGGGAGAGACTCGACCTCGATGGTAATGGGGGCCGTGTGTTCTTCGTTAAGGATGGGTAGGATGGGCTCCAAGGTCGCCTCTTCGGGGGTGGTGGGTTTCACGGCGCTGGGGACCACCTCAGGAGTAGTAGCGGACTCCGTGGCGTAGTGTTGGAAGACAGAAGAGCGCCTGATTTTATTGCTTTCTGAGAAGTGCGTGACGTCGTCGTCGTTTTCTGGTAGCGAGGTATGTTTTTCGGACAGCTGCATGTCCGCGGCCGTGTTAAACAGGACCCGCGATGTAGCTAAGGAGAGTGCCTCGTCTTGCCACTACTTTTAAATCCGCGGGGGCGTCTTTCGACTTTACGGGCGGCCTAGATTGATGTTAGTGTTGCTTTGATGTAGGCTTCTTGGAGTTCGGTGGTGATGGTGGCCGCGGTGCTGTCATGCTAGGCAGGGATGGGTTTTTCGGTGTAAACAAGCAGGTGATCAAGTGTTCTCGTCACACTAATAAACTCTTACCTGAAGTGCCCTTGGTCTATGGCCGTCATCCTGTCGGTTCTCTTTGTGATCTAATCGATGCTGTTTTGGATTGCCAAGAGCTTTGGGGAGAGATCGCTACTGCGCGTATAGCTGGTGAGACGTTGTTAGACTGACGTTTGTACTATCGGGAGATCAAGTACACTACCTTTTTTCCAGGTGTCTCGGTCTAGGGCATTCAGAGTTGTAAGTTGCTTTGACGATGATTTTCCGTGCCCTCGGCGTTGTAATAACGTTGACTGCCTAGTTGTGCGCTTAGCTACAAGTGCCGGCGTCATACACACTAACATTACCCAGCTGGATCCGGGCCGCGGCAACATCTGAGTGATTTGGAACCGCAGTGCAAGTATACATGTCTTTGACTGGGTAGATCTTTAAGCACCAGATGGATCTGAAGTTTCTGGTGCCACCTTAACATTCTGGTGCGATGAAGATGAAATTGGGTAGACAGAGGTAGGCCGTGAAGGATAGACGGTTCTTGTACAAGAACCACGTCGACTTGATTTTGGCGTGCTCGTCATAACAATGCTTTGAGCGCAGCTGTCCTATACTGTGTGTTAGGTTGGGGCAGGATGAGATATATGGGTTGGTTTGCTCACCATCATTATTGCGTAGAACTGGCCGTAGTTAGTGCACGTTTTGAGTGTTGGTGTTGGTAGCACCGGGCTCGTTTGCCAATGCGGGCGCCGGAAAGAGGTCTGGGCTGAGTGGCGAGAGCCGTGGTGGCTTAGAGAGGTTTAACGGTGCCCTTAACAACAAGCAGAGAGACCGGAGATGCAAAAGACCCGCCGACGTAATGAGCAGGACTGAAATCAGCAGCGAACACAGGGCCGTCTTTGCCGACGGAGTTGGCGGCACGAAGCCCCGATCAAGCAGGATAAATGACGGAAGGTGATTGCCTTATTCGAATTGGCCGCATTCGAGCTAGGAAGTGGTGCCTGGTCCATAAGCTCATAGTTATCACGTGGTTTCTAGGGTTATTAGACAACCTGGCGCCTACTCCCAAACGAGCTATAACCCTAGCAGAGACCACCCCTAGTAAGCTGGAACTCGTACCGGGTTGCACAAAGCTAAAGGACGTAATCACATTAAAAGCGAGTGTCTCCCAACCAACCAACAACCGTCTACATATATAAATTACAGTTCAACGTACGGTATCAAGACGACTAACACAAAACTACATCACTTACAGTATGACGAATCCAAAGAACTTTACTGGTATTTACGTTGAGAATCGTGTTCTCTCACGGCAAAGGGGTGCCCCTGATCTGTTTTGATATTTCTACGAACACACCATTCAAAGCAAGGTAAAACAAAAACAATACAAAAAGTTTGGAACTAGCCTACGAGACTGATGAAATGAAAAACTGCCAAAACGTCAACAATCTGCACATCAAAAGCTAAGCTAGCTGGATCGGCAAGGTTCCGTTTAGCGGCTCAAGTTTGTGTAATGGCCCGAGGGGATAGTGCGCATGTACATGTGTACATTTGTACATGTATATAAATGGTTCAGTGGTGTTTTGCTTGAGTACATACACGCTCGTCGCTCGAAACCTGGTGGCGTGTGGAACACCTACAGAGGCAAAAAGCAGCATAAGGGAAAGGAAGGACTCATGCTGTATAGAGCAACATCAGCAAAATAAAAGAAAGAAGGAAGAAAACTCCGCAAGGTGAACCAAAGAACGTTGGTATAGAAGAACAAGAGGGAATAAAGAAGCAAATTAAGGGAGTAGTGTTTGTAGTGAGCATGCTATACACAAGTTTGGTATTACGGGTGTAATTCAAACCGATATATGCCCGGGACTATCGCAGGGCCATACCATGAACAAACGGCAGGCTTTTTGCGCACGCTGGTAAAGTATCGTTCTCGGGAGATTCGACAGTAAATGACAAGCAGAAGCTACTACGGACATTTATCCTTGGTAGTCAAGATCTTGATAGCTAATAGCGACTGTATGTTTGCTCCGACATCGTCCCCGTCAAGGAGGATCATCGTTACCACGAAACTAGCCACCGCATGAGCATTTCGCTTTCTGTTAATTAGTTCGAGGCCGTCGTGGACATCACTCATGTATAATGCCTTTGCTCGTTACACCATCGCCCTTAGGTCTGCCTCCCCACTATTAATGCCGGGAGCCCTTGCTCAGGATACCTGACGTCTGGTGTTTCTATGGAAGTGTACATAACAGATAACTTGATCATGTTGTATTAAGGACGAGGCAGGGTAACACATATACATGAACTATATAAACATTGCCAACCAACAACAACCACTTATTGGTAGTTACCCCCTGCACTGACGTCACCACAGCCTGTCAAGATAACTCGCACCATGAACATGTTCATTTGCTTTATCTTACTGTTTGTGCTCTGTGGTCGACGTATTTACATTCTAGGCCTCTCTATTTACACCTTCCAGCCAGTTTATCCAACGCTCACTCGCCAGGACAAAATCTCTTTTGTCGTTGTTCAATGGTTATTACCCAGAAATGCCCACAAAAACCGTTGTTCACCTGCTCAGCTTCTTTCACTATATCTCACAACGCTCACACTACTACTGATTACTTCGCACTCGGCAAATTCAAGTGCAGCGTAGAACATACCTTCGACCCCACCGAGATGTCGCCCTTCGAGCAAAAAATGGAGACTGACGAGGCCATTGTTCCTGACGCCCCCCTGGAGCATGTCATTAGCCGCCATGCCGCCGACGATTTCCTCAAGACAACCATGAATTCTGTATAAAAGTGGCGCCCCTTCCAGCACCATGTCTTTCAAGTTTCTGCAACACGGCACTAACTGGCGTGCCTTCAATATTTGCAATGCCCCTGAGCTTCTTCAGAATTGCGAGTAACATGCGTTCATGAAGCGTTCCAGTCCTGATATTTCAAGTTTCGATTTTTTGGAGGGTCTCTACTTTGGATACCAGAAGGACGACAACCGTATGCATGTCGACAACGGAGGCAAGGTGACATCTAATAAGACCGAGCTAAAGTCTCATGACCGGATGTCCGGTTCTGATGTCGGCTACCCCACTCCTAGTCCCCATGGCAATAACAAAGTGACTACGTTGGGCACTTCAAACTCGGCTGTTTCTTAGTCTTTTGATCTTCCGACTACAACTTCTCCATCAATTTCTTCCGCTTAGACGGATATACCGACATGTAATAGAATTTCCGTTGAAGGACAGGACGCGCATCCGGGACCGGGTGACTTTGACTTTGGCTTCGACTAAGCCGTGGTGTATTCCGGCGGCAAGCTTTCAGGCGTTGTACTTTTCTTATCCTGGGGTTTTGCTACATCTGCTTCAGGGGTATGCTTAGGGTGACATTAACGGTGGTCGCTCTCGAGACGCAATTTCCCTTAAGATTGAGAAGGCGCTTTCCGACTTGATTTTTGTCACTGAAAATAAGGGTATAAACAAAGTCAAGTTGCCTTTGAATTCAACGTTTTACTGCATCTCCAGCATTGAATCTATGTAGCCTAAATTAGTTTTGTCCCAGAGTCTTTAATTTCCTTCACAATCATTATATGAACAGCACTAGATAGATATACTGTCGCCTCTATCGCCATAGATCTCGGATTGAAATCTCCTTTGGATCGCCGTGCCACATAGTTCCATTGTTCCCACACTATTATCCCCTATCAGCAGCATCTTTATCGCAAATCAGTAAGATCTCGCACCCCATAACTACAACCCGGTGAAGCTGACATGACCATCGCTAATTTAGTATCCAAGTCCTCCGTCATGTCCCCAATCACTCCTGACCGCCAACGCTCCCGTAACGACTCTATTAGTATTCCTCCACCACTCTCCACTAGGGACGGGAGAATGTGTTACCTCGGAAATACGCATGGTAGCATACACTGGTCAAACAAAGGTGACGAGCTCTTATCCACGCCCGATAAGCTCAGAGTTACCAAACCTCAACACCACACCACCACACAATCTCGACTGAGGACTCGCCGTCAGCGTCTAGAACACAACATCCGATCTTCTCCGCTCGTAACCTCCGTCACTTCCGATGATATGGCACGGCTTGGCGTATCACCCAGCAACCACACTACTCCGGCCAACTCGCGACGACGTAGGCTTTATGCTTCGCGCGTAGCCCGTGGCTGTACACTCCGTCGTACGGAAGAAATCAATAATGTCGACGAAGATAGCATATATCTAGGTGATGACGATGAACAGGACGAATCAACCATACAACCCAACCAGGCCGTTTTGAATGGAACCATTGACAGACGAGAAAAACAGAATGCACGTGAGAAGGCACGACTTTTTGATAAATCCATGGATGAAATCCTTTCCGCCTTTATGGCTCTGCGGACTAGCTCTGGGGTCATCGATCAAGATGCCACCGATGTTGGCACCAAGCACTGACTCCAGAAATGTCATGTCAAAAATGAGCCGGATGCCGTGTTGGATTGACTAATGGACCATGAATAACTTGAGCCGAGGACAGGGGATCATTGTAGTACATGATTAGCGTTAATAGAGGCAGTAGCGAACAGAATAGCAGATTAATTGTATTGTTGCTACAGAAGTCAGTCGTGTCAACCCCCAAGGGGGTGGCGGGCACAATGAAGGTCTTGTGAAATTAGTTAACTGTGAATGTTGTTGGTGATATACAAGGAGCTACCAAACATTTTCAACCAGAAGAAAATGCCTTTAAGATGCAGGTTCGTTCTGACTCACGTTATAGGATGGCAGTAGAGGTTTTGGTTGTGGTATGTGCTGTTAAGATATGCATGGGATCCAGATGCGGAGGCGATATCACTGTAATAATTCATGGCACGTAGTAGAAACGAAGCTGGAGATGAAAACAAACTTTTGATTGTAAGAAACTGATAATATCTAACGTGTGAATGGTGGTTCTGTGTAGGCCCAAGCTGGAAATATGGGCAACTATGGAGTAGAGAAGGGGATGACGATAGATGAGAAGTCCTGTTGAATGTTCCATCCTTGGCGCTCTAGGACTACACAATACGCTCCAACTAGTAAATTACTCTGAAGTATCAAAGCTTTCTTCACTGGACCGCTTAACATCGTCCTCCTCGTCAATGGACATCGCGTCATCGTCGTCGACGTCGTCTTCAAATCCATACTCTGAGCCCCTGAAAAAGTCGACATTAAACATCCCGGCAATGGCGTTCTCGATGACCGCATCATCGGAGTCATCGGAGTCGGTCTCCAGGACCTCGTAAATGTCGGCGGTGGTGACGAAGCGGGGCGTGGTGCCGTCACTGAGGAAACTGGAAGTCTCGGGGCGAGTAGCGGAGTCAGTTTGATCGGAAGAGGTGGATTCCTCTGGGAACATGGCGGCTAAGTTGAAGCTGCAAAGGTGGTTCTTGGCGCTGTTCTGGGTAGCCATGGTGAGGTTGTGGTAGGCTTCTCCGAAGGTCTCGTCGTCGATTTCGTCTGTTGGAATCAGTGTGTCGGTGGGGTTCATCAGAAAAGCAATGCTGCACTTGTGCTTGATGATGGCCGCCTGTTCGGTGCTGATGTTGTTGGAGGGGGCCGAAGGTTGGACGTCTCCGTGCGCACCGAGGAGTCTCATAGAGTGGGAAGTAGAAACGGAAAGTACTTCAGACATATTGAATGATCTGGTGGATAAATTTTGGGTTTTGTTAAAGCGAAATCAAAATGGATAGGTAGTGAGCGACCGATCTTATATGGAAGCAGAATAAAGATGC
>JAJNMT010000210.1:0-25545 GCA_025685495.1 Huntiella abstrusa | reverse complement strand
GATAAATGACGGAAGGCGATAGCCTTTTTCGAATTGGCTGTATTTGAGCTGCTAAGCGGTGTCTAGTCCATACACCCATGCTCATCACGTGTTCTCTAGGGTTTTTAGACGACATGGCGCTTCCTCCCAAACGAGCTATAACCCTAGCAGAGACCACCCCTAGTAAGCGGGCACCCGTACCGGGTTGCACAAAGCTAAAGACCTCACCACATTAAAAGCAAGCGTCTCCTAACCAACAAACAATCATACACATGTACAAATTACAGTATAACCTGCGGCATCAAAACGACCAACCCGAAACTACATGATGTGGAGTATGGCGAATTTAAAGAGCTTCACAGGTATTTGCGTTGAGGATCGTGTTCTCTCACGGCAAAGGGGCACTCCCGATCGGTTTTGATATTTCTACGAACACACGATTCAAAGCAAAGCGAAACAAAAGAAAGACAAAAAGCTTGGAACTAGCTTATGAGACTGATAAAATGAGAAACTGCCAAAACGTCAACAATCTGCACATAAAAAGCTAAGCTAGCTGGACCGGCAAGGTTCCGTTTAGCGGCTCAAGTTTGTGTAATGGCCCGAGGCTATAGTGCGCAGCTACATGTATATAAATGGTCGAGTGGTATCTTGCCTGAGTACATACACGCTCGTCGCTCGAAACCTGGTGGCGTGTGGAACACCTACAGAGGCAAAGAGCACCATAAGGGGAAGGAAGGACTCATACTGCATAGAGCAACATGAGCAAAATCAAAGAAAGAAGGAAAAAAACTTCGCAAGGTAAACCAAAGAAAGTTGAAATAGAAGAACCAGAGGGAATAAAGGAGCAAACTAAGGGAGTAGTGTGTGTAGTGAGCATGCTATACACAAGTTTGGTATTACGGGTGTAATTCAAACCGATATATGCCCGGGACTATCACAGGGCCATACCATGGACGAACGGCAGGCTTTTTGCGCACGCTGGTAAAGTATCGTTGTCGGGAGATTCGACAGTAAACGACAAGCAGAAGCTACTACGGACATTTATCCTTGGTAGTCAAGATCTTGATAGCTAATAGCGACTGTATATTTGCTCCGACATCGTCCCCGCCGAGGAGGATCATCGTTACCACGAAACTAGCCACCGCATGAGCATTTTGCTCTCTGTTAATTAGTTCGAGGCTGCTATGGACATCACTCACCTATAATGCCTTTGCTCGTTACACAATCGCCTTAGGCCTGCCTCCCCACTATTAATGCCGGGAGCCCTTGCTCGTGATACCTGATGTCTGGTGTTTCTATGGAAGTGTATGTAACAGATAACTGGATTATGTTGTATTAAGAACGAGACAGGGTAAGACATATGCATGAAATATATAAACATTGCCAACCAACAACAACCACTTATTGGTAGTTACCCCCTGCACTGGCGTCACCAAAGACTAACAATATAACTCGCACCATGAACATGTTCATTTGCTTTCTCTCACTGTTTGTGCTCCGTGGTCGACGTATTTACATTCTAGATCTCTCTATTTACACCTTCCAGCCAATTCATCCAACACTCACTCGCCAGGACAAAATCTCTTTTTTCGTTGTTCAATGGCTATTGCCCAGAAGTGCTCACAAAAACCGCTGTTCACCTGCTCAACTTCTTTCACTATATCTCACAATGCCGGCAATACTACTGATCACTTTGCATTTGGCAAATTCAAGTACAGCGTACAATATGTCTTCGACGCCACCGAGATGTCGCCCTTCGAGCAAGAAATGGAGACTGACGAGGTCATCGTTCCTGACGCCCCCCTCGAGCATGTCATTAGCCGCCATGTCGCTGACGATTTACCCAAGACCACCATGAATTCTGTATAAAAGTTGCGCCGCTTCCGGCACCATGTCTTTCAAGTTTCTGCAACACGGCACTAACTGGCGTGCCTTCAATATTTGCAATGTACCTCAGCCTCTTCAGGATGGCGAGTAACATGCGTTCTTGAAGCGTTCCAGCCCTGATATTTTAAGCTTCGGTTTCCAGGAGAGTCCCGACACTGGATACCAGGGGGGCGACAACTATATGCGTCTCGGCAACGGAGGCAAGGCGACATCTAATAAGACCGAGCTAAACTCCCATGACCGAATGTCCGGATACGACGGCTCCTCCACTCCTAGTTCCCATGGCAGTAACGAAGTGACTACGTTGGGCATTTCATACTTGGCTATCTCTGCGTCTTTTGATCTTTCGACTACAACGTTTCCATCAATTTCTTCCGCGTAGATGGATACACCGACATTTAATAGAATTTACGTTGAAGGTCTGGACGCCCATCCGGTATCCGGTGACTTTGACTTCGACTTCGACTAAGCCGTAATGTATTCCGGCAATGAGCTTTCAGGTGTTGTACTTTTTTTACCCCGGGGTTTTGTTACATCTGCTTCAGGGGTATGCTTGGGGTGACATTCACGGTGGTCGCTCTCGAGACGCAATTTCCCTTACAATTGAGAAGGCGCTTTCCGACTTGATCTTTGTGACTGAAATTAAGGATATAAACAAAGTTAAGTTGTCTTTGTATTTAACGTTTTACTGCACCACCAGCATTGAACCTATGTAGCCTACATTAGTTTTGTCCCAGAGTCTAAAGTGCCCCTCCCAATCATCATATGATCAACATTATATAGATATACTGTCGCCTCTATCGCCATAGACCTCAGATTGAAATTCCCTTTGGATCGCCGTGCCACATAGTTCCATTGTTCCCTCACTACTATCCCCTATCAGCAGCATCTTTATCGCAAATCAGTAAGATCTCGCACCCCATAACTACAACCCGGTGAAGCTGACTTAACCATCGCCAATTTAGTATCCAAGTCCTCCGTCATGTCCCCAATCACTGCTGACCGCCAACGCTCCCGTAACGACTCTATTAGTATTCCTCCACCACTCTCCACTAGGGACGGGAGAATGCGTTACCTCGGAAATACGCATGGTAGCATGCACTGGTCAAACAAAGGTCACGAGCTCTTGTCCACACCCGATAAGCTCAGAGTTACCAAACCTCACCACCACACCACCACACAATCTCGACTGAGGACTCGCCGCCAGCGTCTAGAACACAAAATCCGATCTTCTCCACTCGTAACCTCTGTCACTTCCGACGATACGACACGCTTTGCCGTATCCCCCAACAACCACACTACTCCGGCCAACTCGGGACGACGTAGGCTTTATGCTTCGCGCGTAGCCCGTGGCTGTATACTCCGTCGTACGGAAGAAATCAATAATGTCGACGAAGATAGCATATATCTAGGTGATGACGATGAACAGGACGAATCAACCATACAACCCAACCAGGCCGTTTTGAATGGAACCATTGACAGACAAGAAAAGCTGAATGCACGTGAGAAGGCACGACTTTTTGATAGATCCATGGATGAAATCCTTTCCGCCTTTATGGCTCTGCGGACTAGCCCTGGGGTCATCGATCAAGATGCCACCGATGTTGGCACCAAGCACTGACTCCAGAGATATCATGTCAAAAATGAGCCGGATGCCGTGTTGGATAGACTAATGGACCATGAATAACTTGAGCCGAGGACAGGGAATCATTGTAGTACACGATTAGCGTTAGTAGAGGCAATAGCAAATAGAATAGCAGATTAATTGTACTGTTGCTACAGAAGTCCGTCGCGTCAACCTTCAAGGGGGTGGCAGGCGCAATGAAGGTCTTGTGAAATTAGCCCACTGTGAATGTTTTTGGTGATATACAAGGAGCTATTAAACACTTGCAGCCAGAAGAAAATGCCTTTAAAATGCAGCCTCGTTCTGACTCACATAATAGAATGGCAGCAGAGGTTTTGGTCGTGGTATGGTATGTGCTGTGAAGGTATGCATGGGATCTAGATGCGGAGGCGGTATCACTGTAATAATTCATGGCACGTAGTAGAAACAATGCTGGAGATGAAAACAAACTTTTGATTGTAAGAAACTGATGATATCTAACGTGTGAATGGTGGTTCTGTGTAGGCCCAAGCTGGAAATATGGGTAACTATGGAGTAGCGAAGGGGATGAAGATAGGTGAGAAGTCCCGTTGAATGTTCCGTCCTTGGCGCTCTAGGACTACGAAATACGCTCCAACTAGTAAATTACTCTGAAGTATCAAAGCTTTCTCCACTGGACCGCTTAACATCGTCCTCCTCGTCAACAGACATTGCGTCATCGTCGTCGACGTCGTCTTCAAATCCATACTCTGAGCCCCTGAAAAAGTCGACATTAAACATTCCGGCAATGGCGTTCTCGATGACCGCATCATCGGAGTCATCGTTGTCGGTCTCCAGGACCTCGTAAATGTCGGCGGTGGTGACGAAGCGGGGCGTGGTGCCGTCACTGAGGAAACTGGAAGTCTCGGAGCGAGTAGCGGAGTCAGTTTGATCGGAAGAGGTGGATTCTTCTGGGAACATGACGGCTAAGTTGAAGCTGCAAAGGTGGTTCTTGGCGCTGTTCCGGGTAGCCATGGTGAGGTTGTGGTAGGCTTCTCCGAAGGTCTCGTCGTCCATTTCATCTGTTGGAACCAGTGTGTCGGTGGGGTTCATCAGAAAAGCAATGCTGCACTTGTGCTTGATGATGACCGCCTGTTCGGTACTGATGTTGTTGGAGGGAGCCGAAGGTTGGACGCCTCCGTGCGCACCGAGGAGTCTCATGGAGTGGGAAGTAGAGACGGAAAGTACTTCAGACATATTGAATGATGTGGTGGACAAATTTTGGGTTTTGTTAAAGCGAAATAAAAATGGATAGTTGATGAGCGACTGATCCTATATGGAAGCAGAATAAAAGATGCTGAAATGTAAAAAGTAGATGCTTAAAAGTGCGATTGAACAATGACTGTAGATCAAGAAATCCAGGCAAGAAGAAATGTTGATGAACAAGAAACGATGGAGAAGAAAAGATAATGGTGAATTGTCTTAGATAAGCTGTATAGATAAGTCGATGGACCTGTACGCAGGAATTAATTGTTTTTGTGAGCGGTAGACCAATAGGCTTAAGGCCCATATGACTATATAGGGCATGTCCGCCACTGTAGCGATTTGTAACAGTGGCGGTCCGGCTTGGATTCCCATTTCACCGCCTATAAGCTCCGCCAGGCGCCCAAGAAAGTATCCAATCGGGATGGAGTAGGTTGGCAAGCGGAGAAAAGCTCGGATGCATGCCGTGGTTAGTCCAAGGGTCTACGGAGGAGAGCCGGCTGTTGTATTCTTTGCGGCGCGACGAGATCCCGGGTTTCACGCATCTTAAAGGTGCAGTAATCTAAGTGGATTTGACATTACACAATCAAGAGAATAGAATATGATGGAGGACGGATATTGGAGAGAAGCTCGACTTCTTTATCGGCTTACGGGAGCAGCATACTATGATTGTGCTTATGAAGTGGCCTTTGCTGCGGAAGTATCTACCCAATTCAACAGCGACGTCTGTATAAGAATGATATGTTGTCATCATTCTCAACACGTAAATGATCGGCAATACTCATACATACAACAATCAAACGGTTTTGATGTCAGTAATGCCATGTAAACAGCCAACAGACTGGTGCGATGCATGTTAGGTAGGTGAAGCGGGGAAAGTGGAACTTGCGCATGTAACTTGGGAAAAATACGTAAATTGGCATTTTATCGCCTGAAATGAATCAAAATCGGAGTTAACGGTATTTGGCATGTCCAAATAGATTTTGTTTTTTTCTTTCCTTCTTGCAAGTGTTCTCGTGGTTTCGTATGTAAGTGTGACGTGAGGGTGTCACTGGCGCAGAGTTTCTAGCAGAGCCGTCGTTCTATTGATCGACAATCGTCGGAACTTTAAGTGCCTGCATGCATGTTCCGATGTAACGTCGGCTGCTGTGCCCTGTTCAATTTGCATGGTATCTCGACTTGTATACGCAGGCCTACATGGGTAATACATTGTGGAGATGGATAGGGCGGCAACGGGGCGCAGAACAAACGACTATTATCACCCATAGATAAGCGCATAAGTTTCTTGCTTAATTCAACTTGCTTTCTCCATTCAGAGCCCATTTCATCTTTCGTTGTCTGCGGTGTTCTGTGCAGCCGCGAGAAGGCTATCCTTGATGGGTTAAGACAATTTCACAGAATACATATCTAAATATTATCCAAGTTCTGGTATTTTAACCGTTTCTTAATCACAAATTCGTGATCTAGTCGTTCACACTACGGTGTCAAACTATTCTCCCCCGATTTCAGTGTCCCACGTCATCGTTATCGCCCAGTAGATTCAGCCATCAATCATCACGCAATTCGCCGCGACGCTATTTTATCGGGTTATGGCGTCTTCTGCTAACCGGAGTTGTTCAGCATGCCAGCCGACTTATGCAGTTAGTATGACGACCTCATCTTTACCGAACCTGCGCCAATTCAACCAACATGTTACTCCTTGCGATTCCGACCATCTATAGGCCTGACGATGATAGTTGTCCCAGACCTAGGTTGTGACCTACAAAGTGCCATTGGCTTCTTCACACTGTGCAACTGCCGGAGGAAGGGTTGCTGACACTAGGGTATAGCCCACAAGTCCGAATTACCTTTGCCGATGTTCTTGACAAAGGGTATGCTATTGGGCAATGCATCATACAATATTGCTTCGGGCGTCAAATTACACGTAGTTCTTTTAGTCTTAAAGAATCCAACCTATCGTGGACTACTCTCCTTTCCCGACCGAGATAAATCAAGGACCTCATGTTCACTCTTTGAAGTGAAGTTGTCTTAGCTTCGTAATGGGAACCCTTAGGGTTATCGTCATGCAGGTACGGGGATAGGGTTGGTGTCACTATTTATACCAGGGTTTTTGCTAACAGTAGCCGGTTTTTGGTGGTTTGCTGATGCTAGCACGTTTTACCCCGCAATCTCACCAAAGCCCACGTCGCAACGCGATGTTTTGCCGCGAAAGGTGGTGTAATGATTCAATTTCGATGCTTGTACATTGAAGTCAAGTTTGCACATATTCCCAAACGTTACACATGGTGAACTATGTCTGGGATAAATCCTTCATTGTGGATTTGGTTTGGCCTTGTTCATCACGTGATCATGAGACACTTCCGTGATAATTTTTTCGGTTGGTCACACAATGGGGTTAGCACCCAATATGTCGAAATCTGTGACGCCGAATAAGGGGGAAGACTGTAGTTTGACGTCGCGAAGGAAGAATCTGGCATAGACCATTGGAATGTTGCCCTTTTCGACAAAGATCTTTGCATGCAGAAGTAGACAATTGTATTTGGTAATATAGGGTTGGAGTTCCCACTTACAACAACTGGACGCTAGAAAAAGGCTAACATGGCCATGATAAAGACGAATGTCCGAATAGGGAAATATCACGCTCAGGAGTTTGAGTGGTGGTGATCAAGAAAATATCACCTTGGCTACCTTCTGTAGGCGCGACGAAAATCAGATCATCAAGCCATTTGCGCAAAAAATGCGAACAAGTGTGGAAAATTCCGCTATAGCAAGAGACAATAAAGAGCAACAAGAGTAATGACACAAAAAAAAAAAACAGAGACAATAACCCGATGGTATAGGGTTAATAGTATCAATTGGAGGTCGCCGGTCGTGGGGTCCAATCAGAGAAAACGATGCAGGACACTGAAATCAGGCTGGGATAATTGAAAATGGGGACAATAACAGGCAAGGTCTAAACTCGAGTTGAGTAGGACTCAAAATGTAGATACAATGACATTATGCTTGGCAAAATTGTGATACTGGTTGAGCCCGTCCCGAGGGACTGGCTGGTTGGTTCCTTTGCAACCGCACATAACAAGAAGAACAGTAACCCAATGCAGGCACAAACAATAAAACCCCAGAAAATCAACGTACCTCTGGCGTTATGGGAAATAATGAGGGGTTCCTTGCCCACCACAGCGACCGCCATTCCGGTCTTCAAAAACGAAAAGCCATGGGTGCATGTGTATGTATGCGCACAAACAACCAGGGGTTTAATGGAAACCACATTCCATGTTACACCTGCACTTGCATGCTTTGAATTGAAATTGAGATGGTTGTTGTTCAACGAAAACACGATTCTGTGGGACAGACCAGACCTGGATCGCCGACTTGTCACCCAGCTACGGAAGACGGAATTCGCTTCGAAGATGGAAAAAACAGATAACCTCAAAAAGCACACCGGAAATAACGATGATTTCGGTGTTCGTTAACCTAGAACAAGAAGATCCAACTTGATAAGTTTACACGAGCCGTTATGGGAAAGTTCCATTTTACCCCACACGCCCTCCACCAACACCCCGCACGACTACGCTTAGCTTTGAGTTCGACGACGAGAAAAAAGTTTCCTGGTGACCTGATATGCTGCTTACGGCAAGAATCCACATTGCAGCAATACTCAAAGTTCCTCCGCTACGCCAGTACTGTCGGCATAATGGCCGGAACAAAAACGTGGCAGAAGGTACAGGACAGTCCCCCAGGCCCATGAACGCAATAACTTCACCAGATCGCCCAAGGATGCATGATACAACATTAAACATGCCGATTGTTCTATAAAATAAAGGTTTTGGGCTTCTTAACTCTACGCTATCAATACCTGGTGGATTACGCGGACGCCAAGTCCTTACAAGCCCCAGAGCACTTCAAGTGGAAAACATACACCACCGGACTCTCGTGTGTTGATGTACCGACTTACCTTTGCCTCCGGCCTAGGTCTTGTATTCCGACTTTTCTGGGCCGAAGCTCCAACACGGCACTGAATATGACAAGCGTATGGAGCTGACGGAATCGGCGACCAGATAAGGCGGGGCACCACTATTATGAACAACTTCAGTGGTGTAAGTGCTAGCTTTAGTGAGATTAGGCCCTGAACTTGTTTTTTACCGTCCCAAACAAGAATCTATTTTTGGCAGAAAATACCTTGGGCCATATATTTAACCTAGCTACCATTACCCAGCACTCGTATTCCTTTCTCCTTCTCTGATCAACCTATTCTTCTGTATTGCTTCTTCATCAACGCATTTGTTCCCCCAAAACTCTTGATAAAATCATTTTTATTTCATTTTTCTGTTCTTTTTGGTTTCCCTTTTTGTTTTCCTTTCCTTTTCCTCCCACTTTTCCCGCATTGCAAGCCATTCGCTTGCTGTATTTACCCATTTGTACATCGTCAAATAACATACAACCACCATACCATTCTTCAATATGAGTGATAACGCCACGGTCACGAACACCACCCCCAACGGCGGACAAGCGGCCTGCAATGTCAGCGCCTTTAGCGCGGAGCAGGCCGCCAGGATCCGGAAATTGTGCAGCCTTTCGTTTGTCCTCAACCCCGTCGCCACACCCGCTGTGAATGATGAAGTCATGGGCCAGACATCCCGGGAGGCTGTTGACAGCAACATGTTGACTACTGACGATGGCTCCACAGCCGGAACTGCTCAAGCGGACCTTTCTGACATGGCTTCGGGAGACAACATGTCGTTTGGTGGCTCCGATACCTCCCCTGGGCCCGCAGAGACTCCTGTTCTCCACCAAGGTACTACTCTCCGTTCTGTCTCTCTACCCGAATCTGCTGAGATGACCCGATCTGACCCCGAGCTTGGAGAGGATCGGCGTCTGGTTCAGTTGATTGATGTGATGTTGAGCCTTGAACCCATGGAGTCCTCAAACATTGCTCACGAGAATACTGTCCAGCACGCCGGCGATTTAGACAACGAGGAGACAGACGTCGTTAGCGACAGCGCTATGCACGTTGATGAGTAAGCCAACGATACGACCTTGCGGTAGAACCGACTCTGATCGTCATGAATCCGCCAAAAGTTTAAACCCATTCCCATCGGTCTGGAGTTCGGCGCATTAAAGCCTTCCTCTGTGTCTATACAGTTTTGTAACACACTTCACCACCAAAAGCTCTGTTTTTATCTGTCGGGGTTTCATACCGAGAGCTAGGAGCGACGTGTTATATAGTATGACAGTTGTTTTGCTTTTATAAGAGTCGTGTTTTCCAATCCACATTTCTGCTTTCATCAAGTACTATGAATCAATGCAATGGAGTATGCTCCGGACATACATTCACCAACCCTCGTGAAGTCACATACCTCAACAAATGTCTTTCATACGGTCCCCTCGCTGTAATTGTAGCTGTCTTCTATCCATATTGTCTGCGAAATTACACTAGTCTGACTTGACCTAGGAATCTATCAAGCACTGGATCCGTCACATGTGACTCGTACCACGACATCACGTGTGGCCTGTACATAATTTCATTCATGTTCTCCACGAAGGCACTACCCCCCGCCCTGTCTCTCTACCCGGAGGGCGCCGTCTGGCGGCTTCTTGCGCGGATTCGTGCGGGCAAGGAAGGCTGGATAGTATCTTGGTTAGTAGGCTCCTTCTGTAGTAACGTATTTACTACGGGGGTGGGAGAGACTCAACCTCGATGGTAATGGGGGCCGTGTGTGGTTTGTTAAGGATGGGTAGGGTGGGCTCTACGGTCGCCTCTTCGAGGGTGGTGGGTTTCACGGCGTTGGGGGCCACCTCAACAGTAGTGGCAGACTCCGTGGCGTAGTGTTGGAAGACGGAAGAGTGCCCGATTTCATTGCCTTCCGAGAAGTGCGTGACGTCGTCGCTTTCTGGCAGCGAGGCATGCTTTTCGGAGAGCTGCGTGTTCGCGGCCGTGTTAAACAGGACCCGCAATGTAGCTAAGGAGGGTGCCTCGTCTTGCCATTACTTTTAAATTCGCAGGGGCGTCTTTCGACTTTACGAGCGGCCTGGATTGATGTTAGTGTTGCTTTGATGTAAGCCTCTTGGAATATGGTGGTGATGGTGGCCGCGGTGCTATCATCCTAGCCAGGGATGGATTGTTCGGTGTAAACAAGCAAGTGATCAAGTGTTCTCGTCACACCAATAAACTCTTACCTGAAATGCCCTTGGTCTATGGCCGTCGTCCTGTCGGTCCTTTTCTTCGTCATCCCATCGATGCTGGTTTGGATTGCCAAGAGCTTTGGGGAAAGGTTGCTACTCCGCGTATAACTGGTGGGATGTTGGTGTGTATGGCGCCGGCACTTGTAGCTAAGCACACAACTAGGCAGTCGACGTTATTACAACGCCGAGGAGACTGGTAAAATTGAAAACTGCCAAAACACCAAAACTCTGCACATGAAAAGCTAAGCTAGCCGGAGCGAAAAGGTTACGTTGAGCGCCCTAAGTTTGTACAATGGCCAGAAAGGATAGTGCGTATGTACATGTGTGCATGTATAGAAATGGTTGAATGGTCTTGTCATTGGTCGAAATCAGTCATGATGGCCAGACTGTTGTGGTCGTGGACTGGCACCCGTCTATTGCTTAGTGATCACTAGAGAAAAAGACGACCAACAACCAAGCCCACCAAACTAAAGATAACCGGCCTCCGAAAGAAACAAACCACCCCCGAAGATGAGAGACAGAGAGACAGAGAGACAGAGAGACAGAGAGACAGAGAGACACAAGAGAGAGCAAAGGAAATAAGAGAGAAAAAGTCCAACCAGTAACAAAAAGAGAGAGTAAAGGAAAGCAGGAAAAGCAGAAGAAAAATAAAATCCAGACAGAGTGTACCGATAAGCTGAACGAAGAAGAAAGACCCAAAAAGAAATGTCAATATGCATATGTAGGCGGGGAAGAAGGGCGGAAGAACGGTACGGGGGGGTAAGTATTGTGTAAGTGAACTGTAGGAGGTTGCTCATGGCGTTGCAAGCTAAGCTTTGACCATTGCGGGGTAGTAAATGTATTTGGTTATTAATATGTATGTACATACATATGTACATACATATGTATGTACATACGTTCTTTTCTTTTGATTTCTCCCGACATGCAAACCTTTCTTGTCTTTTTTGGTAAGGCCTTTCGCAATATCCAAAACTTTGAGGCAAGCCCAATACCATAGATATTCCTAACATTCGTCAACAATATGACCTCAGTTCTTGCAACATAAAAATAAATACACCACATCCACGACACGTTGTCAGCACACCCACGGGTCTTGACACACCCCTACTTTACTCGAGTCACCGACACTATAACCATCTTCGAGGCAGTCTATTCCATATTCGGCCATCAACACACAACGCCCACGACGCCTGCACTCGATAAGAAGAGTGCAGTAAATAGGCTGGCGGGGGTTATCATGTGTAATGTATACTTTTAAGGCCTTCTTCCTTTTCTGACATGTTCGACGGCACCTTTATTAGTATCGAAATTAACGGTATCACAGCCCACTTGAGTAACCGGCGAGCGAATACCCACCATCCACGGCAACTAGACCTCGAAGTCATACCCGAATACAAAACTTACACTCCTCACAACCACAACCACCACAACGAGCGCATAGACAAAACAGCCACGAAACCTGTTTACAATCACATCCGCACAGCAGACTGACGTAAGCGTCACCGCGGGTTCGGTGCATCCATATTCTAGCAACATCTCGGGATCAAGGAAGGTGTCCAAAATAGTGACTGGATCTCCGCTGACTGTTGCTTGACTTGGAGTGTTTGACTCGTTGTCTGGTCTCTGCGCAGAAAGTAGTTTTCCTGGTCGATTACATACATGTCACTTTCAAAACTGCGGCAATTTCAGAAGGATATGATATTAGAAACACAGTATATTAATATATTAACCAAAAGCCACCAATTTTATCACCTGAGCGGGTGCAACATAACTAGTATCTAGTTGAGCATCTCCGCAATGGTCAGGTGGCGCCGAGGGGATGGGACTGGGACTTCGACATCGTGGTCGTTTAATAAGTCGCTGATAGAAATTTTGCGGTATTCCGCACAGTGCTGAGTCGCGACTGGAACATTCTCCCCAAGAATGTACGCCAAGGAAGTCTTGCTGATGGGGCCGGATGACTGGCGCTCCGGTGTTGTGGCAGCGGTTGAAGGCGACTGCACGGGAGAAGACATTGTGTTTGACTAGATTCGGTGTTAGGAACTCAGATATGGAGGGATTATTACTAGATGTTCTTACCTGTGTGAAGTTTGACGGCTAGGAAATGGATTCAATGGAGATTTTGAGAAGATATCTGCTTGAAGTGAAAAGGAAATTGGGCTAAAGTAATTCACTAGGGGCGGAGGCCATCTTTTTATATCCACATTTCGGCCATGTCTCACCCGCGAATCCCAATTTTTGGGATCTACTCGGATTCGGTAGTTCTATTTTATGGGGCTCGTACATTGAGCAGGCCTTTTCTCCGACAAAATCACACTTTAATAGGTTTAAAGTGTATTGTCGTCCAGCGACGTATGAGGCTGGCGTTGGATACCGCAATGTATCACGGCTATCGAGCAGAACTATACTGGAACCAATGGCTGAGTATTACCACCAGGCGATCTGAACATTCAGGCATGGTATTATAGAAATCGTGGGTCCCGAGGCACGGGCACATTGCACAAATTAGTCAAGCTTAATCGAGACTGTCCGGTTTCGAGTGTGCCGACTGACAGCATCAGTTATTACTTGTGACCCGTACTACAGCACCACATGTGGTCTGTACACATTCTCATTTATACATGTCAGTTCTGGTGATCTCAAAGCTAGCATAATCCAATTCAAGTCACGCATAAGCAGTACCTTCGGAAGCTAGGTGCAGAAGGCACCGTACAGGTTGCTTATGTAACTCACCTCGTCTGATGTCCTATTCCGTGCCAAAGCCCGGGCCTGTGCCGGGTTCATTTCGCAACCCGCAAGTTCCGGATAACGACTAACGACGTTTTCTAATCCCTAGATCATTATCAATTTCATTTTTCGTGTTTACTGTTCAGATTTGCCGGACACACGACTTCTAGTAGCCACTACGTGATAACCTTGGCCGGGCTTACGGGTTCGGCTGGCGCCATAGTACCGACCTTCATCTTTCGTGGCACCTTCCAGTTTATCGAGTACTGGAGCTACAAGTCAAGGACTTCTGGACGGGTTTAAGTAAGAACCGCCGGTGTTAGTTTGCTGGCATGAACTTTCGTTCTCGATAGTCAACTGTTGTTACCATCTGCCAACTGGTGTTTGGCTAGATGTCTTTCAAAGCGTCATCATCTCTTCATCTCTGACTTGTCCGTCTCATCTAGGGCTTTGACGTCCACAATTTCTTGGATTGTTGCTTTTTGACCACCTACATTATCTCTTCTGACGACCTAACCTGTTTACGCTCTTCTTGCACTTTTAAGGGTCAGTCAAAATACTGAAGCATTTATTACGACATAACAACACTTCAGCCACTCCTAGTCCTTTCAAAGTCCCTTTGTTTCCCACTTCACTCAACTCGCGGGCTCGTTGCACAATGTATGTCGACAATTTCATCACCACCCTTCACGCTGCACTTATCAAGTTCAAGTGCAGCGTGCACTACATATGCAACCCGCCCGAGGACTCAATCTTGGACGCTAAAAATCAGAGCCATGGCACCTTTAAGCCCATCAAGAAATAGCGCGTTGCCAAAAACGGCTCCGCTATTGACTATGCTTCTCTCCTGACCCTGGACAATTTCTTTTCGGTTTCCGCTACAACCTACTGGTATACCGGCCATTCCAAAGCTTACCACATTCTTAACGACGGCACCACCCCCGTGCCACCAAGCTTTCTGGGAAAAACTCTGATGAAGTCAATATGCCCGCGGATAATTGCCCTTTGGGCTGCAGCACTAGTAATGCCGGGATCAACAGTCAACACCACCCAGTCTTTGGTGATTTCTGTTCATCCATCTTCTGAGTCCAATAACTAGACACTCTGCAGTGATTTGTTTTGTTTCGGCGTCTTATATCTTGTTCTTTCAGCACATCTATCTTGACCTTTTTATATTTCCACCAATAGACTCCTTTTGCCCTCCGTATTGTTCATTCTATCCTGTGGTCCATGACAACTTGCACGGCATGGATAAAACCTCGCGCAAAGCATCACTTAGCCTCGCCTTCCCCAGTCAACCTTCGAGATTTAATAGCAATCAATAGCGGCGGTTTATATTCAAGTGACGGATTACACATCCCACCCAACTTTACCATTGCCATCGACACACAACCCAGTCACGACAGATGGACACGTATTCGCCATGAAAGAAACAAGGCCATCTATGCTGGACAGACAATATGTCGTCTGTCAGTATGTTTTTCGAATCCGTGCTGTATTGCCACCAGTTTCCCTGCAAATAAAGTGAAATACCGGCATGATCCGAGATACCGACTATTTCGAATGTCTCAGCGGCACCAATTTTGGACTTTAGGATTTTGCCTAGTATATGGATTCCCGTTTTCAACATAAAAAGCCGGCTGAGCTATCGATTAGCTCACCTTTCTATCTAACTTCGCTCTTTCCCCATCATTCACTCTCCCAGAGTCAGTGGTCAAGAAGTACAATATTTCTACCAAGAGTAAGTGTACCCAAGATTCGCACAACGACAAGCACAGCTCTAATGAACATCAACAGTTTGATCCTGAATCCGTGCAACATGTCTTCAACCACTCGTTCCGCCGAGGCTGCCGGAAATGAAGTCAACCGTACACATTCACCCACACCGTCCCCCAACACTCCCACCATTCCCACCACTCCCAGTCGGGGCAAAGCGACCTCTCGTCCCGGGGACATCCTTCAGTCCCAGATGCGCGCTGACCTCAGAGCTCCCTTCGGTCCTATTAGCACTCTGGGCAGCTTGCGTGGGCAGCCCCGCTATCACACCGTTCAAAATGTCGCCCCTCAAGTCCCTTTCGAAATCGCCGCACCTGCGAGTCTTCACGCTGTTCGCCATTTTCACGCCGCACGCGCCGGTGGACTTCATCCCACTCTCGGTTGCAGTCACAAGGGTCAGACTGTCGACGGCGAGGGTTACCTTGCCGATAACGAGGGTGGCAGATTTGCCTCAACTATTCAGCGCAGACAGACCATGACTGATAAACACCGCCAGAGGCGCACGCGGTTGAGCCACAGTTCTACTGTTCGCCAACAGGATAACGGCGTAGATGCGGTGGGTTCTAGGGTCGCCGCACTTTCCCTGACCCGTGAAGATGACGTCGATGAGGAGATGGTGAACGGGGAAACAGATGGCAGCTGTCAGGAGAGCTCCAGTGCCGATACATCGGTTGGTTCTTCGGGTGAGTTCAAATCCAGCGTCTCGGGTAATTTAGAATCGGGTATCATGGAATTGTGCGATAGTGCAAAATAGATTGCCGTTTCAAGTAAGTATTGTACGCACTTTCCGCCTGTGTGGTATGGTATGCAGTGGATAATGGGTGATGATGACCTGAAATCACAGTCCGGATCCGAGAGACTATAGACAGACCGGAGAACATCCATCTCCAACTGCCTACTGATCAGGACCTTTTACAAGCGGCGTAACAGCGGTAATCCCATTTGACATTTAGAAAGGTATTGCGTCAGGAAATACGGAAGAACGGGAAAGGTTAGATTTAGGCCGGATGGTAGCTAGAAATAGGCTATTGCGGTCAGTTGTGAACCAAAGTCATGTCTACAGAGCTTGATACAAACTTGTTAGTTACTGTATAATCGCCGTCTGTGGATGCATTCTTCGTAGGGGGCAAAGACCAAACACCATTGCAAGCTCTCAGACCCGGAAAGGTGCGCTGCAGAGTTCAAGAGGGACCCACTTACACTATTGGTTACATAGAGATGTCATCGGCCATAGACGTCAGATATTGCCAGCCTTGGCTTTGGTTAAATCAGACTGGTTAGTCGGCGTCGGCGCTGGTAAGAAGCTTAAACTGGCTGGTGTGAACCGTCGCGGGTCTAGTAGATCTGACGGCCTGCGTAATGTCGGGCAAAACTGGTCCAAACTCAGTATGCTCTGGTACAATGTAAAGAGCCATAGAGTTGCCGGTAGAAGAAAAAAGCAGTCTTCGCAGACGGCGTCGGGAGTATGGGGGCGTAATGAGCCGGCGTGAAGGACGGGAGCGGTTTACCTTTGTGGCTTGAGCTGCATTGCAGCCGGCCGTTGTTGAATGGCCTATGGATCTATGGAAATCGGTTAGTTGCTCGGGTACTTCGTGTCAACGGGTTGTTTGATTCAATGATTGATGTTGGTTCATCAGTGTCTCTGGTAGCCAGACTTGCCTGCCAAAAGCCAGGGTCTTGTGTAACCCGGTGCTGTCTCGAAAAGGAAACCTAACCCTAGCATTGACCATTGGTTGGAATACAGAGGTTTACGCCCCAGGGTGTGTTTTTAACACCCCACTAGTGTGCAAGTCTGTTTACCGTCCGTTGAAAGTGTGAACTTCAGAACAAGCCCAGTGTCTTCACGGAGCCGTTGAAGCTTCTCGGTACCGGAAAACATCAGCGCACTCACTCGGCCTGGGTGTAAGCCGGTTTTTGCCTTGCCTTATTTTCAGACTTGGAAATTGTTGTCGCCTTTCCCTCGAAATATTTCGTGACATCTGGGCTTTTGGGGTAAACGCACCACAACAGGTTTCTCCCAGGTCCGTCGTAGATACCGCTCCTTTTATTCCTCACATCCGCGCAATATCATTAAAGCCCCTTCATGTCTCGACGGGCGACTTGTTTACTCGAATCCTCACGATATCCACAACTTTGAAGGTAGTCAACTCCAGGTCTGGCTGCGAATACACAACACCCACCACTACGCACTACAGGACGTGCTGAGATAACCAAAAAGAAGCGACCGACCGGCAATATCAATATAAGGGTCTTTACCAAAGGCTCCCTGCTGTGTTCCGACACTTATGACGGTAACGTTGTAACCAGGTTTGAAATTGATGTTGCAGTTAGTCTGTGTGATATGCGTCCGAATGCTAATCTTCCATTTCGAACAGACCCCGAATCGATACCCGAATACACAATACACCCTCAACCTTACCACGACCGAGGATACAAGTCCTTAGCCAAGCCCGGCACAAAACAGACGAACTTCACTCATGACGAACGCTCTCAGAACACCTGCTCTTTGTACAGACACTTTCAACAGTGACGTTGTAATCACGTTAGACAACGCTGTTACATCTAGTTTATGTGCTAGACCTCCAGACTGGAGTCAAACATGTCGAGCAAATCTCGAATCAACGAATCAACAACCGAAGATAAAATGCTTCCGCACCATCATTGTAGCGATTGATACAAGTACAGAGTTAAACCCATGACAAAATATACGAATTTCATTTGCATGCGCCTTTGCGCACACAGCCTCTATGCCCATTAAGAAGCCTTCCTTGCATCAATACTCTGTAATGGGCTTTACAACACAGATGGGTCAGCCAACGCAGACTTATCTATCGTGTCTTGTCCGTGGTAACTGTGGAATGACTCTAAGTGTGTTATTTCTCATCGATTTCTAGGATGACAAGGACGTTGTTCGTCTATCCCATACAAATCACATTCACATCTACAGCCATATAAACCGGGAATAGGATAATGGAAGAAAGTGTCTTCTAAGGAGTCTAGCAATTTTCGCCACCTAACCGCTTGTAGCATAAAAAAAACTTAGTTGGGCGTCTCCTCAGTGGTGAGGGGGTGGTGGCGAGTAACGTCGACCTCAATGTCCTCGACATTCAGTAAATCAGCGATGGATAGCCCGCAGCGTTTGGCAGAGTGAGAACTGGCGACCTCAACGTTCTCAGTCAGAATGTAGGCCAGAGAGGCCTTATTCGGGGGACCGGATGAGCGGCGCTCTGGGGTGGTGCCGCCGGTCGATGACGATTGAGCCGGAGATGACATAATCTTCAACTAGATTGATTGTTAGCGACTTGGATATACGCGGACCCTTACCAGATGTTCTTACATGATATGGATTATTTCGAGTTGAAACGGAAGTATCGGGAGATTGGACCCTCCGGAGGTGGCTGTATCCAGTAGAGAGAAAAGAAAGTACAGTAAAAAGAGGTAACGGATGAAGGCAAGGGGTTTTACATCTACTCTGAGAGAGTGTCTCACATGCTACCCCAACATCCTGCAGGCGCCTTTGATTTTATAAAGCCCTTTTCTAGAGCGAGTGTGGCAATTAACCCTGATCTGTGGCAAATAGTGCTTTGCTATACCGTAGGCATATTGGTATTGAGCTGTATCCAAACCTTTCCTCGCAGATTGAAGCATATGGGCGGCATTGAAGAGGACTGTATGTAGGAACTCGCCATGGCCCAAGGTGACCGCGTTGTGTTGGTTGGTTGGTTCGAAGGTGCCCTTGATATCAATTCTCGCTTAATGATCTTGTGGTTGCACAAGCGTTATTTTGTAGCGGATCTTGGGTGGTTCGCTAATGTTAGCACGTTCGACCCCGCAATTTCACGATCATCTAGGATTTATGGTCGAATTTACTGGGTAGATATGAGAACGAAGAATGCTGAAATCGGGATACAATAATTGAACGCCCAAATAAAATGTACTGGTTAAAAAAGTGATTGATAAAAGGCGTGAGTACTGAAAAATCAGTTGATGTTGAACTAATCTGTGAAAGTTTCGCAACCCAGAAACAATTACATCGTGCAGTATTCACAGGAAACCATACCGAAGAGAAAAGAACATGGGCCATAACTGACTAAAGCGGGATGAAAGGCGCAATATCCATGTGTTCTGCTTGCAGTTACCAGTTTATTCATGCTGTCAAAACATAGCCCATGTAGACCTCTGTATACAAGCTGAGTTGTCATGCAGCTTGAAAAGGAAACAACAGCCGATGTTACATCGAAACATGCATGCATGCACGCAGATGTCCGACAACACTTCACCAACGAAACGACAACTCAGTGGGAAACCAGAGCTAGTGCCAAATTCAGCATACTTCTACACGGAACGACGACATCGCTTGCAAGATAGAGAAGAACAGCTAGAATTCACGTGGACACAGCAATACCCCAAATTACGTGTCTTCTTCTCTTTACGGAACAAAATCTGATTTTCTATGTCTGCACGAAGGTACATGAGTGAGTTCCACTTATTGACTGCACAAAGCTCACCTGCACCCCACGAGACTATACTTGGTTTTTGATTGAATTAAGAACACCACGACAGTCTAATGAGTGGGTGTGTGAGTGTTGCCGCGCATACATGTTTTCAAAATCGTGATATTAGTTGTTACTTCTCCAATAATCTCAATTGAATAGGGTGGCTATTTCCCGGCAGACTCCACTCGATAACGGCAACCCAAGAATCACAATAACGGCGTGATGTTTCTCAAACTTGAACCGAAAACCTTCAGAGATTTAATGAACTAGATGACCCGAAGGTTCCGCTTCCGTAAATGTGCAATATCGAGCTCACGTAGATTATAGCAGCTTCGATTTACAAGCGCATACAACACCCCGCTATCATCTGTAGCCAGTGAGCTACCCATTCAATGAGGTGTGGTCCTAACATGGTCACTGATACCATCTACTCCTCTTGTCTAACATACACGGCACCTATCAGGATTTACAGGCGACAAATGGGAATCTAGGCCTGACAGTAACCATCGAGACTCGTTTCAGTGGTGTACATGCCCTGTAGAGCGACATGAAGCACTAAACGCTTTCTAACGCTCCTAAATGATAATTAATGTGTGTGAGGAGATCCATCGGCTCGTATATTTAGCTTGGTCGTCTTCACCTGGAATTAGACTTTCTTTCTTCTCTCTCCGTCAACACTTTCGTTAGCACTTCTTCATCTTCAACATTTTTATCGCTCGACTCACTATTTTCACACCAACCTTTCTTAACATCGTTATCAGAAATCTTATTTTGAGTTTCTCAACCTTTTACTCTCACAATTTCAAGCAGTCGCTTCCCCCCCTCAATCATTTACTTTTACCAAATAACATACATTAACTACCTCCTTCTTCAAAATGACTGTCAGCCCCGATTTCATGAAGGCCAGCCTAACTGCGGGCAATCATCCTCCAACGCCGACAACCTCCCCACTTTTACCCCGGAACAGCTCCGCAGAGTTCAGACCATGTGCAGTCTGTCCTTTATCCTGAACCCCGTCAATACTCCCGTCGACACTTCCCCCGCCTCGGATGATGTAGTTGACGATGAAGTCGATGATGTCATTGACAATGAGACATTCCGTGATGCATTCGACAACAACATTTTAACTACTTACGACACTGCCACGACCATTCTCACTCACCTAGACATGGCCGACATGTTTCCAGAAGACGAGATGTCTTCTGACGAATCCGAGACCTCGTCTTCCTCCGATAGCTCTCGTTTCTGCGTGATGGCACCACACCTCGCCGTGTCTCTCTCCCCGATGTTGAAGGTGTGCTTGAAAACGACGGGGAGCAGTCTGTCGTTGGGTTCCTGGGTCTTGCTTTCCTTGAGAATTCTGACTTTGGTTATGAGGATGATGATGTTGACGACGAAATGGATGATGATTACGACCAGGCTATGGACGTCGATGAGCCGACCAACTCTTCTGGGTCTCAGTAGATCCGACACTGAGCGCCTTTCACCCACCGCTATTTCCGCAGGCTTCCCGTCGGTTAGGAGTTCTGTCTACTACAACGTTATGTGTTGAAACACTATTTCGTTGTCCATCTCCACAGCAAAGGCTTATGTTTATTTTTTGGAATCGGGTTGGATAAAGTCGGTGTCCTGGCGCTATGTACATATTGGTTCAGTTATTTTGTTTTGATAAAAAGTTTATTTCCCCATCCACAGTTGTATCGCTATCAAGTGCCATGAATCAATGTAACGATCTATACTCCAGATGTTGGTATACCCACTAGCTCTCGTCATGGCAGATACCATGTCCTTGGTTGTCTGTTGTGCCCAGTAGATTCTATTCAACCTGGCAGTCGAACCCCGCCTTTAGTGGCTTATTTCGGCGTTCATGAAATTCGGAGTTTCGAAATATACATCACAGTCCCTCTACAAACTTAGGCTACTACGATTCTTTCTCCGCTACTTGTTTGATTTTGGAGTTGAATCGTCCAAATTTACGAGGCGCGTGATTAACAACTCCTCGAGCTAAGTGATTCTAGTCCAGCAACGATTTCTCATGCCTTTTGGATGACGTCATATTGTATTCTATGCCACCCCTCCTTCTGATATCCGAGTTGAATCCGGGAAATGCAAATTCTGAAAACGGTCACCGGGGTTCTCTTAGCGCCCAATAATTAATTCCCATTTTCTTGTTGACGACTATTGATTGGCGGACAGCTATGTACAGGAGCACACTAACGTCTCGTAAGACCGGTGGAATCATTGAGATCAGTCCTAACAAGGTTACTATGGCTAAGGGTTTTTCGTCTCTGTCTGGGGAAACTGTCTGGGGAACCCTTCTAGCTTGATAAATGCCGAGCCTAAGATCTTTCGACTTGCGAGTCAATTGGAAAGGAACCTCTGGGGTCAACCTGTCAGCTTGAAGCATTTCTCCAGTGTTCTACCGAATGGGTTAGTATTGTAGCTCTTTTCCCTTTTTTGACATTTTCAACCCAGCCTTGTCACTTACATCCTGTGCATGTACACACATATGTTTTTTTCATCTTCTTTTCTTACATTTACTAGTATCCCCTCGCATGATCAAAAATATGTTCCTTATCAAGCAATAGGACTTCTGAAGACACTAGCGACAAAAAAAAAACACATCTCACCACAAATTCCTCAGGGATTTTCCCACAGACTACTCTTCCCACTACTCAGCCGTTTGCCACTTTCTAATTCGTCGGTCTCAGACAACAAGTCTGAGACTGGCCTGGAGGCTATTCGTCACCACGCTTCCCCATATCTCAATAACCTTCGCCGAAACGGAAAGTCTCTGTGGGTTTCCATGGCTTTCGATGCCAATGACTTTCTGTCCGCTACGAGGCTTTCCGGCATCCTCAGTGATAACCACACGCCGTGTACCGTTAGACTCTCCTCTCTCTCCGTCATTTTAGCCTGCGAAGCGAGAAACATCTTTTTTCAACCATTCCGATTTCGGTATCTCCAACTTTAACTGCTTTGAGAGCGTGGAGTATGAACATATGCCAGGACGAAGACGACGAAGTGGCCTTGGAGGACGGTGGCTTCAACTCAGATGATAAGATCCTGAGCCGGTTATGTCCAGGGCTTTTAGGTCTTTGGGGTTTCCGTCTTCTGGATCATCGAACCAGAACAATTCCGTCTACTTCCAGTTTCACAGTGTATATTTGTGTTATTGTTTTCTTCCTGTGTATCTGAACTTTTGTGTTTGTTCGCCACAAAATGTGGGTTTACCACCAAAGTCCCTCGATCTATCTACCACCATACAGCAACTCAACGACGCCTATCACGTAACTACAAATTCTAATCACACGACATACAGGCTCGACAACTGTTTTCTAGATTTCGGTGTCAGGAGAGTTATCCACGATCAATTGACCTTCAAGTGCCGACTAAATCAGAGCCAACAGAGACTTTTCATCAGTCTCGTCAAGAACTCAGAAACACAAAATGTAGTCCTCGTCAAAGTCTTATAAGTCAGTAACCTTGAAACCACCGACGGGACAACTCAGGGCGCCATCCAGTGACATCGGGTCTTCGTGGAGAATACATGTTTGCCTGGTTACAGTGCACTACTGACTTTCTCTTGAATGTTTCTCCGATTCTTGGCTATTTCCAGTCCGGATGACGTCAAGAGCGAGTTGGAATTCAGATATGATAAGAGATAAGACTTTCTGCTTTGTCTCACTGGTCTTGAACTTCGGTTTAGCGCATTTCGCATGCCGTCTGGGTCTATTTGCGTATAAAATAGCTTCCAGTGCCATGGAATTATTCGCCGTTCTTTTTTCTTTTCTTTCATTTCAGAGTCTTCACCCAGCCTGCAACCATCTTCGTCAGAAGCATTATCTTTGCCCCAATGTAAGTACCGAGCATCCCATCTGCGCCAACTAGTAAAGCTCTAACAACCATCTATAGTTTACCACTGAACTCAATCAACATGTCTTCAGATCCTTCTTCCACAAAGTCCGCCGGCAATGGCAGCAACCAGATCCCCTCGGCGACGACTCCCCCCGCCACTCCAGATCGCCCCAACGCCGGGCCTGGCTTTTGGTTTTCCGCTGCCACCGCTCACAACGAGAAAACCAGCCAGGAATATCTCCGCCGTTATCCCCTACGCCCCTTCAGTCTGGTCGCCGCCCCCGGGAGTTTCCATATGCATACTCTCCCTGGGCGTCGGGCCAAGCGTATGCCCCGGAAGACTTCTGGCCGCGCAAAGCCCACTAGCATGCGCACTTTACACCGTAGTCCAGAAACAATTACTGTGACGTCTTACCCTACGGTAGGCGGGACACAGGAATGGCAACCCGTTGTTGGGGAAGGCCAGGGTGGCGACAGAGAAGACGTTAGAGAGCTTGTTAACGTCCGTCGTAGACAGGCAATGACTGCCATTCACGCCCAGAGACGCACGCGGATGCACGCCGCCAGGAATGCTCGTCAGCAGGCTCGGGCTCTTGATGAGGTTGTCTCGGGGTTCGGCGAGCTTTCGGTCGCCGACAACAATGGCCATGATGAGCATATGGCCGACGACGAGATGGACAGCACGCCTGAGGAGAGGTCTGGTGCCGATGCATCAGGATCATCGAGTGGTTTCAAGTCTAGCTTTTAAAGGTAGTTGGCCTTAGCATTGTCAAAATACGTGGGAATGAAAAATGTTTTAGCAACAATATTGACAAGTAAATCATCATTGTATGAACTAACTACACATCTACCAACCTGTGTCATCGAAAACACATGTATTTACCCATAAACGCTACCATTGCAATAAACATGCATACCACATAAATCTGAGGTCGACACTGTGGAGACCCTCCCTTCTTAAACCAATCAGGCCAATCGTTGCCTGCATCATAGTCAGAACTAACATCCGAATAACGAGGGTATCCAGTCCCCGAGCACCCATCAATAGTCCCAAACGGCCGAGACGAAATAGTCCGCGTAGTCCAGTACACTAATTGACCCAAGGAAATAATGTGAGATGGTGACCTGGAAGCATGGACCGTCCCAAAGAGACTACCAACAGACAACGCACCCTTCGTCACCAACCGGTTACCGGAAGGGACCTGTAATGGCTGAAGTAACAAAGGTAGTGTAGGCTGATGTTTGATACGGGGTGACAGAAGGGGCAAGGGAAGAATCAGATGGGGTAGATGTAGGGGGGATGGTACCTGTAACTGCACTGTGGTAATCAGTGGCCGACACACTCGTATCGACAGAGGTGGAAGTGGGTGTTCCTGTCGCTAAATAGCCATCAGCAGATGACGTCTCAACGGGGGGCAGCGGCGTCGCATCACCGTAGATGCTCGCGCTCGAGGACGTAGGCTCAACGGGCCAAGACGTACCGGTCGTCGGAACCGACGACCCAGGGATTCCACCGTATGTGTCACCGCCGTCGCAGGAGCCGGACGGGGGCGTCCCGGCGGTTTGCTTGTCGACGCTGTTTCCGGGGTTAGGAAAGAGGACATCGGTGCCTTCGGTGACTGTACAGCCGTGTTCATGTTGGCGCGGAAGATGGCGGGGTAGCCGGCGAGTGCGTCGGTGGCGGATGTGGAGTCGGCGGATCCGGATCCGGCCACGGTTACATGGGCACAGTTACCGTATACTTCGCGGTTGCCAAGCTTGTTGTACCAGGTCCAGGCGAATAGGACGGTGTCG
>JAJNMT010000209.1:0-67019 GCA_025685495.1 Huntiella abstrusa | reverse complement strand
TGGAAGAAAGTGTCTTCTAAGGAGTCTAGCAATTTTCGCCACCTAACCGCTTGTAGCATAAAAAAAACTTAGTTGGGCGTCTCCTCAGTGGTGAGGGGGTGGTGGCGAGTAACGTCGACCTCAATGTCCTCGACATTCAGTAAATCAGCGATGGATAGCCCGCAGCGTTTGGCAGAGTGAGAACTGGCGACCTCAACGTTCTCAGTCAGAATGTAGGCCAGAGAGGCCTTATTCGGGGGACCGGATGAGCGGCGCTCTGGGGTGGTGCCGCCGGTCGATGACGATTGAGCCGGAGATGACATGTCCTTCAACTAGATTTATGGTTAGCGACTCGGATATAGCGGAACCCTCACCAGATGTTCTTACATGATATGGATTATTTCGAGTTGAAACGGAAGTATCGGGAGATTGGACCCTCCGGAGATGGCTGTATCCAGTAGAGAGAAAAGAAAGTACAGTAAAAAGAGGTAACGGACGAAGGCACGGGGTTTTATATTCACTCTGAGAGAGTGTTTCACTTGCTACTCCCACATCCTGGAGGAACCTTTGATTTTATGAAGCCGTTTACTAGAGCCAGTATGGCTATTAACCCTGATCTGTGGCAAATCTTGCTTTGCCACACCGTAGGCATACCAATATTCAGGTATATACAAACCTTCCCTCGCAGATTGAAGCATATGGGCGGCATTGAAGAGGAATGTATGTAGGAACTCGCCATGGCCCAAGGTGACCGCGTGGTGTTGGTTGGTTGGTTCGAAGGTGCCCTTGATATCGATTCTCGCTTAATGATTTTGTGGTTGCACAAGCGTTATTTTGTAGCGGATCTTGGGTGGTTCGCTAATGTTAGCACGTTCGACCCCGCAATTTCACGATCATCTAGGATTGGTGGTCGAATTTACTGGGTAGATATGGGAACGAAGAATTCTGGAATCGGGATACGATAATTGAACGCCCAAATAAAAAGTACTAGTTAAAAAAAGTGATCGATAAAGGGCGTGAGTACGAAAAAACCAGTTGATGTTGAACTAATTTGTGAAAGTTCGTCAACCCAGAAAAAATTACATCGTGCAGTATTCACAGGAAACCATACCGAGGAGAAAAGAATATGGGCTATGATTGACTAAAACGGGATGAAAGGCGCAATATCTATGTGTTCTGCTTGTAGTTACCAGTTTATTCATGCCGTCAAAACATAGCCCACGTAGACCTCTGTATACAAGCTGAGGCGCCATGCAGGTTAAAAAGGAAACAACAGCCGATGTTACATTGAAACATGCATGCATGCACGCAGATGTCCGACAACATTTCACCAACAAAAACGACAACTCAGTGGGAAACCAGAGCTAATGCCAAATTCAGCATACTTCTACACGGAACGACGACATCGCTTGCAAGATGGAGAAGAACAGCTAGAATTCACGTGGACACAGCAAATACCCCAAATTACGTGTCTTCTTCTCTTTACGGAACAAAATCTGATTTTCTATGTTTGCACGAAGGTACATGAGTGAGTTCCACTTATTGACCGCACAAAGCTCACCTGCACCCCACGAGACTATACTTGGTTTTTGATTGAATTAAGAACATCACGACTGTCTAATGAGTGGGTGTGTGAGTGTTGCCGCGCATACATGTTTTCAAAATCGTGATATTAGTTGTTTCTTGTTCAATAATCTCAATTGAATAGGGTGGCTATTTCCCGGCAGACTCCACTCGATAACGGCAACCCAAGAATCACAATAACGGCGTGATGTTTCTCAAACTTGAACCGAAAACCTTCAGAGATTTAATGAACTAGATGACCCGAAGGTTCCGCTTCCGTAAATGTGCAATATCGAGCTCACGTAGATTATAGCAGCTTCGATTTACAAGCGCATACAACACCCCGCTATCATCTGTAGCCAGTGAGCTACCCATTCAATGAGGTGTGGTCCTAACATGGTCACTGATACCATCTACTCCTCTTGTCTAACATACACGGCACCTATCAGGATTTACAGGCGACAAATTGGGAATCTAGGCCTGACAGTAACCATCGAGACTCGTTTCAGTGGTGTACATGCCCTGTAGAGCGACATGAAGCACTAAACGCTTTCTTAACCCTCCTAAATGATAATTAATGTGTGTGAGGAGATCCATCGGCTCGTATATTTAGCTTGGTCGTCTTCACCTGGAATTAGACTTTCTTTCTCTCTCTCCGTCAACACTTTCGTTAGCATTTCTTCATCTTCAACATTTTTATTCCTCGACTCACTATTTTCACACCAACCTTTCTTAACATCGTTATCAGAAATCTTATTTTGAGTTTCTCAACCTTTTACTCTCACAATTTCAAGCAGTCGCTCCCCCCCTCAATCATTTACTTTTACCAAATAACATACATTAACTACCTCCTTCTTCAAAATGACTGTCAGCCCCGATTTCATGAAGGCCAGCCTCAACTGCGGGCAATCATCCTCCAACGTCAACAACCTCCCCACTTTTACCCCGGAACAGCTCCGTAGAGTTCAGACCATGTGCAGTCTGTCCTTTATCCTGAACCCCGTCAATACTCCCGTCGACACTTCCCCCGCCTCGGATGATGTAGTTAACGATCAAGTGGATGATGTCGTTGACAATGAGACATTCCGTGATGCATTCGACAACAAAATTTTAACTACTTACGACACTGCCACGACCATTCTCACTCACCTAGACATGGCCGACATGTTTCCAGAAGACGAGATGTCTTCTGAAGAATCCGAGACCTCGTCTTCCCCCGATAGCTCTCGGTTTCTGCGTGATGGCACCACGCCTCGCCGTGTCTCTCTCCCCGATGTTGAAGGTGTGCTTGAAAACGACGGGGAGCAGTCTGTCGTTGGGTTCCTGGGTCTTTCTTTCCTTGAGAATTCTGACTTTGGTTATGAGGATGATGATGTTGACGACGAAATGGATGATGATTACGACCAGGCTATGGACGTCGATGAGCCGACCAACCCTTCTGGGTCTCAGTAGATCCGACACTGAGCGCCTTTCACCCACCGCTATTTCCGCAGGCTTCCCGTCGGTTAGGAGTTCTGTCTACTACAACGTTATGTGTTGAAACACTATTTCGTTGTCCATCTCCACAGCAAAGGCTTATGTTTATTTTTTGGAATCGGGTTGGATAAAGTCGGTGTCCTGGCGCTATGTACATATTGGTTCAGTTATTTTGGTTTGATAAAAAGTTTATTTCCCCATCCACAGTTTTACCTCTATCAAGTGCCATGAATCAATGTAACGATCTATACTCCAGATGTTGGTATACCCACTAGCTCTCGTCATGGCAGATACCATCTCCTTGGTTGTCTGTTGTGCCCAGTAGATTCTATTCAACCTGGCCATCGAACCCCGCCTTTAGTGGCTTATTTCGGCGTTCATGAAATTCGAAGTTTCGAAATATACATTACAGTCCCTCTACAAACTTAGGCTACTACAATTCTTTCTCCGCTACTTGGTTGGTTTGGAGTTGAATCGTCCAAATTCACGAGGCGCATGATTAACAACTCCTCGAGGTAAGTGATCCTAGTCCAGCAACGATTTCTCATGCCTTTTGGATGACGTCATATTGTGTTCTATGCCACCCCTCCTTCTGATATCCGAGTTGAATCCGGGAAATGCAAATTCTGAAAACGGTCACCGGGGTTCTCTTAGCGCCCGATAATTAATTCCCATTTTCTCGTTGACGACTATTGATTGGCGGACGGCTATGTATGTACAGGAGCACACTAACGTCTCGTAAGACCGGTGGAATCATTGAGGTCAGTCCTAACAAGGTTACTATGACTAAGGGTTTTTCCTCTCTGTCTGGGGAAACTATCTGGGGAACCCTTCTAGCTTGATAAATGCCGAGCCTAAGATCTTTCGACTTGCGAGTCAATTGGAAAGGAACCTCTGGGGTCAACCTGTCAGCTTGAAGCATTTCTCCAGTGTTCTACCGAATGGGTCAGTATTGTAGCTCTTTTCCCTTTTTTGACATTTTCAACCCAGCCTTGTCACTTACATCCTGTGCATGTACACACATATGTTTTTTTCATCTTCTTTTCTTACATTTACTAGTATCCCCTCGCATGATCAAAAATATGTTCCTTATCAAGCAATACGACTTCTAAAGACACTAGCGACAAAAAAACACATCTCACCACAAATTCCTCGGGGATTTTCCCACAGACTACTCTTCCCACTACTCAGCCATTTGCCACTTTCTAATTCGTCTGTCTCGGGCAACAAGTCTGAGACCGGCCTAGAGCCTATTCCCCACCACGCTTCCCCATATCTCAATGACCTCCGCCGAAACGGAAAGTCTCTGTGGGTTTCCATGGCTTTCGATGCCAATGACTTTCTGTCCGCTACGAGGCTTTCCGGCATCCTCAGTGATAACCACACGCCGTGTACCGTTAGACTCTCCTCTCTCCGTCATTTTAGCCTGCGAAGCGACAGACATCTTTTTTCAAGCATTCCGATTTCGGCATCTCCAACTTTAACTGCTTTGAGAGCGTGGAGTATGAACATGTGCCAGGACGAAGACAACGAAGTGGCCTTGGAGGACAGTGGCTTCAACTCAGATGATAAGATCCTGAGCCGGTTATCTCCAGGGCTTTTAGGTCTTTGGGGTTTCCATCTTCTGGATCATCGAACCAGGACAATTCCGTCTACTTCCAGTTTCACAGTGTATATTTGTGTTGTTTTTTTCTTCATGTGTATCTGAACTTTTGTGTTTGTTCGCCACAAAATGTGGGTTTACCACCAAAGTCCCTCGATTTATCTACCACCATACAGCAACGCAACGACGCCTATCACGTAACTACAGACTCGAATCACACGATATACAGGCTCGACAACTGTTTTCTAGATTTCGGTGTCAGGAGAGTCATCCACGATCAATTGACCTTCAAGTGCCGACTAAATCAGAGCCAACAGAGACTTTTCATCAGTCTCGTCCAGAACTCAGAAACACAAAATTTAGTCCTCGTCAAAGTCTTATGAGTCAGTAACCTTGAAACCACCGACGGGACAACTCAGGGCGCCATCCAGTGGCATCGGGTCTTCGTGGAGAATACATGTTTGCCTGGTTACAGTGCACTACTGACTTTCTCTTGAATGTTTCTCCGATTCTTGGCTATTTCCAGTCCGGATGACGTCAAGAGCGAGTTGGAATTCAGATATGATAAGAGATAAGACTTTCTGCTTTGTCTCACTGGTCTTGAACTTCAGTTTAGCGCATTTCGCATGCCGTCTGGGTCTATTTGCGTATAAAATAGCTTCCAGTGCCATGGAATTATTCGCCGTTCGTTTTTCTTTTCTTTCATTTCAGAGTCTTCACCCAGCCTACAACCATCTTCGTCAGAAGCATTATCTTTGCCCCAATGTAAGTACCGAACATCCCATCTGCGCCAACTAGTAAAGCTCTAACAAACGTGCATAGTTTACCACTGAACTCAATCAACATGTCTTCAGATCCTTCTTCCACAAAGTCCGCCGGCAATGGCAACAGCCAGATCCCCTCGGCGACGACTCCCCCCGCCACTCCAGATCGCCCCAACGCCGGGCCTGGCTTTTGGTTTTCCGCTGCCACCGCTCACAACGAGAAAACCAGCCAGGAATATCTCCGCCGTTATCCCCCACCCCCCTTCAGTCTGATCGCCGCCCCCGGGACTTTCCATATGGATACTCTCCCTGGGCGTCGGGCCAAGCGTATGCCCCGGAAGACTTCTGGCCGCGCAAAGCCCACTAGCATGCGCACTTTACACCGTATTCCAGAAACAATTACTGTGACGTCTTACCCTACGGTAGGCGGGACACAGGAATGGCAACCCGTTGTTGGGGAAGGCCAGGGTGGCGACAGAGAAGACGTTAGAGAGCTCGTTAACGTCCGTCGTAGACAGGCAATAACTGCCATTCACGCCCAGAGACGCAAGCGGATGCACGCCGCCAGGAATGCTCGTCAGCAGGCTCGGGCTCTTGATGAGGTTGTCTCGGGGTTCGGCGAGCTTTCGGTCGCCGACAACAATGACCATGATGAGCATATGGCCGACGACGAGACGGACAGCACGCCTCAGGAGGGGTCTGGTGCCGATGCATCAGGATCATCGAGTGGTTTCAAGTCTAGCTTTTAAAGGTAGTTGGACTTAGCATTGTCAAAATACGTGGGAATGAAAAATGTTTTAGCAACACTATTGACAAGTGAATCATCATTGTATGATCTAACTACACATCTACCAACCTGTGTCATCGAAAACACATGTATCTACCCCATAAACGCTACCATTGCAATAAACATGCGCACCACATGAATCTGAGGTCGACACTGTGAAGACTCTCCCTTCTTAAACCAATCAGGCCAATCGTTGCCTGCATCATAGTCAGAACTAACATCCGAATAACGAGGGTATCCAGTCCCCGAGCACCCGTCGATAGTCCCAAACGGCCGAGACGAAATAATCCGCGTAGTCCAGTACACTAATTGACCCAAGGAAATAATGTGAGACGGTGACCTGGAAGCATGGACCGTCCCAAAGAGACTACCAACAGACAACGCACCCTTCGTCACCAACCGGTTACCGGAAGGGACCCGTAATGGCTGAAGTAACAAAGGTAGTGTAGGCTGATGTTTGATAGGGGGTGACAGAAGGGGCAAGGGAAGAATCAGATGGGGTGGATGTAGGGGGGATGGTACCTGTAACTGCACTGTGGTAATCAGTGGCTGACACACTCGTATCGACAGAGGTGGAAGTGGGTGTTCCTGTCGCTAAATAGCCATCAGCAGATGACGTCTCAACGGGGGGCAGCGGCGTCGCATCACCGTAGATGCTCGCGCTCGGGGAAGTAGGCTCAACGGGCCAAGACGTACCGGTCGTCGCAACCGACGACCCAGGGATCCCACCGTATGTGTCACCGCCGTCGCAGGAGCCGGACGGGGGCGTCCCGGCAGTTTGCTTGTCGACGCTATTTCCGGGGTTAGGAAAGAGGACATCGGTGCCTTCGGTGACTGTACAGCCCGTGTTCATGTTGGCGCGGAAGATGGCGGGGTAGCCGGCGAGTGCGTCGGTGGCGGATGTGGAGTCGGTGGATCCGGATCCGGCCACGGTTACATGGGCACAGTTACCGTATACTTCACGGTTGCCAAGCTTGTTGTACCAGGTCCAGGCGAATAGGACGGTGTCGAAGGGGGGTGCGTCGGTGGGAATGGGGACTACTAGTTCAGTTATTTTGTTTTGATAAAAGTCTATTTCCTCATCCACAGTTACTTCTATCAAGTACCATGAATTAATGTGACGACCTACACTCCAGATGCTTGTATACCCACCAGCTCTCATCATAGCAGATGCTATCTCCTTGCTTGTCTGTTGTATCTAGTGGATCATACTCAGACTGGCCATCGAACCCCGCCCTTTATGGCTTATTTCCGCGTTCATAAAATTCAGAGTTCCCAAATGTACATTACACTCCCTTTATAAACTTAGGCGACTACAATTCTTTCTCGGCTACTTGGTTGATTCTGCAACTTCATAACGGTAACTAAGGAATCGCAATAACGGTGTAATATTTCTCGAGCTCGTATGGTATACAATGAGGTCTCCAAAGTACTCTTTCAAATGTAGTTTCCGCTTTGGTAAATGGGCAATAGCGACACCACGTAGGTTATAGCAGCTTCTATGTGCAAGAGCATGCGGCAGCCGGCTCTCGTCTGTAGCTCAGTGAACTATCGTTTCAGTGGCATATGTGCCGTATACAGTGACATGAAGCACTAACCGCGTTTTACTGCTTCTAAAAACTAATACTTGTTTACGAGTATGTCCATCGGCTCGCATATTTAGCTTATTTTCCATCACTTGGACCTGGCCTTTCTTTCTTTCTCTATCCGTCAACACTTTTATGAGGATTTCTTGATCTCAAACATTTCTACATAGAGTCACTGTTTTCTCTTTGACCCTCTTTAACAGCATTATCAACCACCTTCGTTTGAATTTCTTTACCTTTTACTATCCTCAGATCCTCAAGCAGCCGCTCCCCCCTTCAAGCATTTACTTTTACCCAATAACATACATTAACTATCTCCTTCTTTAAAATGACTGTCAGTCCCGCTTTCATGAAGGCCGCGCTCAACTGCCGGAAACCATCTTCCAGCGTCAACAACTTCCCCGCGTTGACCGCGGAACAGGCCCGCAGAGTCCAGACCATGGGTAGTCGGTCGTTTGTCCTGAATCCCGTGCTTGGCCCCGTGGTCGCTGCTCCCGTCGTCGCTACGCCCGCTGCCGATCTTGTAGTTGACGATCAAGTCGATGATGTCGTTGACAATGAGACATTCCGTGATGCATTCGACAACAACATTTTGACTACCTACGCTGGCGCCATGGCCATTCTGTCACAGCTGGACTTGGCCGACATGTTTCCTGAAGACGAGATGTCTTCTGACGAATCCGAGGTATCTTGTGACGAATCCGAGATGTCTTCTGACGAATCCGAGACCTCGCCTTCCCCCAATAGCTCTCGGTTTCTCCGTGATGGCACCACGCCCCGCCGAGTCACTCTACCAGACCTTGGCGAGGTGATTGAAACCGCCGACGGGCCCGCGGATGACAACGACGTGGAGCAGTCTGTCGCCGAGCTCTTGGGCCTTGCTTTCCTCGCACATCCTGACTTCGGTTATGAGGAAGATGTCGATGTCGAGGACGAAATGGAGGTTGACGACGACAGCAGTATGGATTTTGATTGCGACGAGTCTATGGACATCGATGAGCAGACCGACTCTCCCCAATCCCAGTAGATTCAACACTCGGCGCCATTCACCCACCAATATTCCGCAGGCTGCCCATCGGTTCGGAGTTCTGTCTACTACAACTTTATGTGTTGGAACACCATTTCATTATGCATTTCTACAAAAAAAGCCTTGTGTTCTATTATTCGGAATCGTGTTAGATAAAGTCGGTGTGTTGGCGCTATGTACATACTAGCTCAATTATTCTGTTTTGATAAAAAGTTTACTTTCCCATCCACAGTCGTACCTCTATCAAGTACCATGAATCAATGCGATGACCTACACTCCAGATGTTTGTATACCCACCAGTTCTCGTCATGGCAGATACCATCTCCTTGCTTGTCTGTTGTGCCCAGTAGATTCTACTCAACCTGGCCGTCGAACCCCGTCTTTAGTGGCTTATTTCGGCGTTCATAGAATTCGGAGTTTCGAAATATGCATTACACCCCTTCTACAGATCTGGAGCTACCACCCATTGTGCTTCGCTATTTGGTTGAATCTGTAGTTCGATCGCCCAAGTTCACCGGGTGCATGATTAGCAACTCTTCCAGGTAAGTGAATCTACTCCAGTCAAGCTTTGTCATGCCTTTTGGGTGATGTCATATTTTCTTCTATGCCACCGGCTTTTGCTGATAGCCGAGTTGAATCTGGGAAATGCCAATTTTGAAAATAGTCCCGGATGTTATCTTGATACCGGGTGATTGCTTCGCATTTCCTTGTTGGCGATTATTGCTTGGCGGACAATTATGCAGTAAAGCACACCTATGTCTTGTAAGACCGGTGGAATGGCTGAGGCCAGTCCTATCAACCTTACTATGGCTAAAGGCGTTTTTCTCTCTGTCTGGGGAACCCGTCTAACTTGATGAATGTCGGGCCTAAGATCTTTCGACTTGTCAGTCGATCGGAAAAAGAATCGCTAAGGTGAATTTACCGACTGGAGACATTTCTCCGGGGTTGTACCGAATTGGCTAGTATTATAGCTTATTTGACAGCTTTGACATTCCTAGCCCAGCCTGGTTACTTGCATCCTGTGTATACAGACACACATGGTTTCTTTCATCTTCTTTCGTACACTTACTTGTATCCCCCCGCAGTATTGAAGAATACGTTTCTTATCAAACATCACGAATCATAATGAGAATACGGACAACAAAACACAACTCATCGCAAATTCCTAAAAGGTTACCCCGCAGACTACTCTTTCCACGTCTCAATTCTTTGCCACCTTGTGATGCGTCTGTCTCGGACAACGAGTTTGATACTGGCCCAGAGCCTATTCATCACAACGCCTTCGCATATCTCAATAGCTTCCCTCGACACCGAAGGTTTCTGTGGATTTCCATGGCTTTCGATGCCAACGACGTATTGTCCACTTTGGGGTTTTGCAGTATCCTCAGTGATAACCATACGCCGTGTACGGTGAGACTCTCCTCTCTTTGTCTTCTCTACTGAATAGCGATGAACACCTTTTTTCAAGCACCCGATTCCTGTATCTCTAGCTTTAAATACCTCAAGGGCGTGGAGTTGGGATGCTAGGACGAAGGCAACAAAGTGGCGTTGGAGGGCGGTGGCTTCAACTGGGATGATAATGATCCTAAGCCGGTTATCTCGAAGGCTTTTGGTTCTTTGGCGTTTCTGTCTTCTGGATTATCGAACCAGAACGCTTCCGTCTACTTCCTTGTCACAGTGTGTATCGATCTTATTTTTTTCTTCATGTGTACCCAAAATTTGGAGTTTTTTGCAATGCAAAACGGGATGTACCGCCAAAGTCCCTAGATGTATCTACCGCCATACAGTAATTCAACGACGTCCAGAACATAACTACAAATCTACATCAGGCAACATGGAAGCTGGAAAAGTGTTTTCTAGATTTCAGGTCCGGCAGGATTATCCACGATGAATTGGCTTCCAAGTGCCCGCTGAAACAGGACCAACCGGGACTATCCATCTGTTTGATCACGAAACTCAGAAACACCAAGTTTAGTCTTTGTCAAAGCCCTACAAGTCAATAAACTAGAAACCACTGATGGAACAACTCAGAGCGCCGTCCAGTCGCATCGGGTCTTCGCGGAGAATACATCGATGCCTAGGTATAGTGCATTACTAACTTTCTCTTGGATGATTCTCCAATTGGTGTCTATTCGCAATCCGGATGACGTCGAGGACGAGTTAGAATTCAGGGATGATAGGAGGTAAGATTTCATCCCATGTCTCACTGGCCTCCAACTTCGGTTTAACCCGGTTTTCATGCCATCAGGATCCATTTGTTTATAAAAGAGATACCAGCGCCGTGGAAATAATCTCTGTCTCTTGTTCTTTTCTTTCATTTCAATGTCTTCACTCAGCCTACAACCTTCTTCATTGCGAACATTATCTTCGCCGGAAGGTGAGTACCAAACGTCCCATTCGCGCCAACTAGCAAACTTCTAACAAATATCTGTAGTTGACTACCGAATTCAATTGACATGTCTTCGGATCCTCCTTCCAAATCCGCCGGTAATAGCGGCAACCGTACCTCCTCGGCGGTGGCTCCGCTTGCCGCCCCAGACAGTCACCCCAGCACTGGGGCTGCCACAGGGCCTAATGCCACCACCGCCAAGGACGAGGACACCTGCCAGGGACCTTTGTGCTTGGATCTCCGGGCTCCCGGTCGTCTGGTCGCCGCCCCCGGGACTTTCCATATGCATACTCTCCCTGGGCGTCGGGCCAAGCGTATGCCCCGGAAGACTTCCGGCCGCGCAAAGCCCACTAGCATGCGCACATTAGACCGTATTTCCGAAACGATTACTGTGACGTCTTATCCCACCGTAGGTGGGACACAGGAATGGCAACCCGTTGTTGGAGAAGACCAAGGTGGCGACAAAGAAGACGTTAGAGAGCTTGTTAACGTGCGTCGTAGACAAGCAATGACGGCCATTCACGCCCAAAGACGCACGCGGATGCACGCCGCTAGGAATGCTCGCCAGCAGGCTCGGGCTCTTGATGAGGTTGTCTCGGGTTTCGATAAGCTTTCTATCGCCAAGAACAATGACCGCGATGAGCATATGGCCAACGAAGAGATGGACAGCGCCAGAGGCGTACGCGGTTTAGCAACACTTTCACTGTTCGCCAACGGGATAACAGCCTGGATGCGGTGGGTTCTAGGGTCGCCGCACTTTCCGTGGCCCGTGAAAACGAGGTCGATGGGGAGATGGTGGACGGGGAAACGGATCGCACCTGTCAAGAGGGCTCTAGTGCCGATACGTCGGTTAGTTCTTCAGGTGATTTTGAGTCCGGCACCTAAGGGTATTTAGAATTGGATGTCATCGAATTGTACGATGGCGCAGAATAGATTGTTTGTTTTAGTTGATTATCGCATGCATTTTGCGCCTGCGTAGTATCGTATGCACTGGATGACGGGGGAGAAGCCAACTCGGGATTTGTGTGCCAGTCCTGAAAAAGGCCTGTCCAAAGGCTCTTCTAAGTAGACGAGAAACGAGCTTTGACTTGGCGTATCTTTGCTGTCTATTGCGCTTGTTTCTTGGCGATGTTCAGAGACAAAGAGCATTATGTGTTGGTGAGGACGTAGTTCTTGAGATAATTGTTGTACCCACATGCTGGCGGCATTTCGCACTTTTTGCGCATAGAATGGAGCCCGAAATACCTCCTTTATTCAGATGGGCTGTGAGCCCCGTAGTTCAATTGGATGATTGGTGATGGTGACCTAAGAGCACAGCCCTTAACCGACAGACGACAGGTAGACTGGAGTGCACCCATCTCCAACTGTCCACTGAACGGGACATTTTGCACCCGGCGTAACAGCGGTAATCTCGGTTGACGTTTGGAAAGGTATTGCGTCAAGAAATTTGAAAGAATCGGAAAAGTTAGATCCAGGCCGGATGGAAGCTATAGCTAAACTGTTGCGGTCGGTTGCGAAGAGAGATTTTGTCTATATAGCTTGATCCAGAGTCGTTAGTTACTGTCCAATCTTCGTGTGTGGATATATTCTTCGGACGGGACTGAGACCAAACATTATTGTAAATTCTCGGACTCTGAAAGGTCCGTTGTCGAGACCAACAGGGACAGACTTACACTCTCGGTTACCTAGAGGTGTCGTCCGTCATAGCCATTAGACATTCCAAGTGTTGGCTTTGGTTAGAGCAGATTCGTTCGTCGGCGTGACACTGGTGATAAGCTTGAACTGGATAGTGTAAGCTATTGCGAGTCTGGTAGCTTTGACGTCCTTCCTAATGCCGGGCAAAAAAGACACAAATTCAATATCTTGTAATACATCGCTAGCAACAGTAGAGTTGCTGGTGGAACAAAAAACAGTCTTCGGAGACAGCGTCAGAAGTACCGCGACGTAATGAGCCGGCTTAGACGACGAGAGCTGCTTAACTTTGGGACTCGAGCTGAATTGCAGTGGGTCGTTGTTAAATGGTCCGTGAACTTATAGAAATTGGTAAGTTTCCCGGGTATGTCGTATCATCGGGTTGATTGATTCAATGATTGATGTCGGTTTATCAGCTTTTGTTATAGCTAGACTCGCCCACCAAAATCCAGGATCCTGTGTAACATGGTGCTTTGTCCAAAGGTGTCGTTCCGAACGAGCTCAACCCACCTTCCTGTGAGGGAATCAGGTGTTAGGGTTACGTCAGGAGTATACCATGTTGCTTACTAAGCATGTTTATCTGTTATTTGACAACCGCATTGCGGGTCAAGGTTTGGCTAGTTAGTTGGATGGAGGTTAGCCCGTTATAGCTAAAACTTAATACTATGAAATCATCGGTTTTTATCTTCAATCATATCAAACAACAAAAGGGAACTCAACCCTAACGTTGACCATCCTTCAATAACCCGAACTATTGACAAGCAGGTACAAATCACAGGACGACGGGGTTCGACAGGCAAACTAAAAAATAATTGACATGAAGATGCTAGCATTTTGGGGGTATGCCAGTACCACTGCGCCAAAAACACGGATCCTTTGGTCTTTGTTTCTGATTGTAGTGATGTCAGTGACAATAAGGTTATTACATCTGCTCAGCAGAAACCCCAACCCTAGCTGGGACCTCCAGACAGGGGACAGTCTGACGTCAGCGGGTACAAACTTCCAACATCAGTCCCGATCAACCTCAGTCCTCACCGTCATTTTCCCTGGCAACCTACCTGAAGCTACTGCACAGGGCGAAAGGATTAAGCTCACCGTTGAAGAGTCAATCTATGCATGTACCAAGTAACGATCGCGAGCATGACAGTGGATGGTCACAATCGAAAACAGCATCATAGTGGTTGACTTCGTGCAGGTTCGGTGACTAATAGAGCGTCACGTTGATGATCGAAAATACGGGCCCGCTTGTTGATACTGAGAAGAATGGCCTGCATTAACACGAAAAAATAGCGCTGAGACGAATTGCATCATGGTTGATGGTTGAATCTATCGCGCGGATAAGATGGCGGACGCCACTGAAATCGAGGCAGAATACTTCACTGTTTTAATAAGCAAGACGAGGTGAAATAAATAGCTTTTGCATGGACAAACACCAGGAATATAAGCAACCGAATGATATCCACCCATTTCGTGAAAGAATCTCAAGCCATTGAGAACGAGTCGTGAGAGATTGCCCAAGAAGCTATGGAAAAAAAGAAAAGGAAATGGGCTGTGAATGATGAAAACGGGCAGAATGATGTAAAAATCATATGCTCGTGGCTATAGGTGATAATAGTCGTTTGTTCTGCGTACAGTTACCGGCCTGCCCATGCCCAAAAAGCGTAACGCATGTAGGCTTGTGTATACAAGCCGAGATACCATGCAAATTGAACAGGGCACAACAGTCGACGTTACATCGAAACGTGCATGCATGCACTTAAAGTTCCGATGATTGTAGATTAATAGAACGACGGCTCTGTTAGAAACTCTGCGCCAGTGACACCCTCCCGGCATTCATATACGAGACGACGAGACCACGTGCAAGAAGGAAAGAAAAGACCAAAATCTATGTGGACATTCTAAATGCCGTTAATTCCGGGTCTGATTCATTTTAGGCGATAAAATGCCAATTTACGTATTTTTACCAAGTTACATGCGCAAGTTCCACTTTCCCCGCTTCACCTACCCAACATGCATCACACCAGTCTGTTGGCTGTTTACATGGCATTACTGACATCATAACTGTTTGATAGTTGTATTTATGAGCATTGCTAATCATTTACGTGTTGAAAAGAATAATAGTATTTCATTCTTATGCAGACACCGCTGTTGAATTGGGTACATACTTCCGCAGCAAAGGCCACTTCATAAGGACAATCATAGTATACTGTTCCCGTAAGCTGGATAAAAGAAGGCGAGCTCTCTCCAATATCCGTCCTCTATCAAATTCTATTCTCTTGGTCGTGTAATGTCAAATCCACTTAGATTACTGCACCTTCAAGATGGTTGAAACCCGGAATCTCTCGCGGCACACACAATACAATAGCCGGCTCTCCTCCGTAGACCGTTGGACTAACCACGGCATGCATCCGAGCTTTTCTCCGCTTGCCAACCTACTCCACCCCGATTGGATAGTCTCTTGGGCATCTGGCGGAGCTTATAGGCGGTGAAATGGGACTCCAGGCCGGACCGCCACTGTTACAAATCGCTACAGTGGCCGACATGCCCTATATAGTCATATGGGCCTTGAGCCTATTGGTCTACCGCTGACAAAAATAATTAATTCCTGCGTACAAGTCTATTGACTTATCTATACAGCTTATCTAAGACAATTCACCATTACCTTTTCTTTTTCCATCGTTTCTTGTTCATCAACATTTCTTCTTTCCTAAATTTCTTTCTCTACAGTCATTGCTCAATCCCTCTTGCAATCATCTACTTTTTGAATTTCGGCATCTTTTATTCTCCTTCCCTGTAAGATCAGTCGCATATCACCTATCCGTTTTGATTTCGCTCTAACAAAATCCACAGTTTCCAACGGATTGATTCAGTATGCCTGAAGTACTTTCCGCTCCTACTCCCCAGTCTATGGGACTCCCTGGCACGCACGAAGGCGTGCAATCTTCGGTCCCCTCCAACACCACCATCACGACCGAACAGGCAGCCATCATCAAGCACAAGTGCAGCATTGCCTTTGTGATGAACCCCACCGATACATCGGTTCCGACTGACAAAGTCCGTTACCACGAAAGAGCTTAGGCGCCACCAGTATTGCGTCTGTTGGAGAACTCATATGCTAGATGCCATAAGTTTCTGTTCTTATAGAAAGTCTGATTTCTCCTACACCGTTGTTTTTACAAAACCCCGTGAATTATTACAGTGATATGGTCTCCGCACCTAGATTCCGTACACATGTTAACAGTACATTGAACGACCAAAACCTCTGCTACCGCTCTGAAATACTAGCCGGAACGAGGCTACAATTTGAACACATTGTCTTCTAGCTCCAAGTGTTTGATACCTTCTTGTATAGCACTCACCACATTTTTGGCCCTGGTCAATCCCGATGCGAAACTCTCTGTAAAATATCCGTGAATAGTCCCCTTTGGCAAGATGACGACTCAAATATCTTTTTCTGTCAATTATTCGGGATCATCCGAAAACCCTTGCTCGAAAAGAGATGGCTGGTCTTATGAAGAATATGGCATAGATACGGTCAGATATCACTGTTATTCTGCCAGATAACTACTGATACTTGTTTTCCGGAACTTGATCTGGCGCACACCAAGTTACCGTTTCGTGTATGGCGTCGAGACCTCCTCATCTGGGACACCTCATGGAATATCTCGGGTCGAGGCATAATTTTATACTCCGCATTGAGCTAATTGGAGAAGACTTTCACCTCGCCGTTCGCCCCTTTGAAGCTTGGGACGACTGGCTTGTTCTATTCAGAATCCCAGTTATCTCAAGACTCCAGGATCAAGGAGACATACAAGAGATATAACTGGAGCCGTGCCGTGACCTGTACGGTGCCAATATCGACTCGTTAATATCGGGCTAGCGGTCCAAGAGCCCCGAAATTCAATCGACCTACCAGTTACACCAGATTCTCGAATGCTTCTGGATCATTCACACTATCTAGAATGGGTGCCTTTAGCTCGCACTATAGATCAGTGCACTTGAATATTCGAAAACTCAGATAGCAACGTGCTTTGGTGCCATTGTCGAACCCCATGGCATCGTATTTCGACAAACTAAGTCTTTTACATAGAGCTGTATGAGCCATCCTGCACCACATAAGCATGGTGACCTTCCGATCTCATCTCAGGTTTGAGTTCCAGATTCAACCGTTGAAATGCGTAGGAGCAGCAGTCATGTCAAGATGGGAACACGATAGGATGGAAATCTTACGCATCTCAAGGCGTATCACCAAAGACTCCTGTCGTGCGTCAAGGCCCTATGGCAGACAGCTTTGCACGGTTTAAAGTTCTATTTGAGAGCATAGTCAGAGTATGATCAATAGAATATCCAGTCTTGAGAATTAATTGAGGCCATGGGGTGACTTGAGTCTTGGCCAATGTCTAGATGTCCAGCTGTGAAGCTAGAATGCATATTCATTGCAAATATCATCACCGTTGACATAACAATGAGATATCTTGCCGCCAAACATACAGGAACAATTCACTCATAACACAAGGCTTGAACTATTACGTCATACTACAGAATACCAAAAGATCGAGTCTGTTCACAAAAATCTCCACCTCTGCCCAACGGGCTAAGCTCGCTGATCACCATGGTCTAGCATGACAGAAACAGTAGAAATATACCAAAACGGAAACCTCATTCAAATTCTGCCATCCAAGCTGCCAAACAACATGGATTCCTTGGGAGGTGACATCTGGTAATCGATACTTGATTCGGATTGCTCATCCTTCGCCTCGGTCTCGTCAGAGTCGGCGTCAATGTCACCTTCGGCGGATTCTTCTGCTTCATAACCAAAATCGATGCTTTTCAGAAAGTTGAGATCTAAAATACCGGAAAACAAAAGCTGAAAAGCTTGCCGCTCCTTCGAATTCAGGTCGTTCTTGTCCATATTGAACACATCGGCCAAGTTGATACGCCGGGGTGTTGTGCCGTCAGCAAGAACATCAAGAGATAGACACCCGGATAAATGGGCACTATCTATAGAAGCCACCGAGTTCTCTGTGAAATAGGTGTCCAAGTTGAGACAAGAAAGACAGTTTAAAACTCCGTTATAGGTGATGAACTCCGAGGTGTGAAGAGCCTCGCTGTACTCTGCACTTTGAACTTCGTCGTCAGAGCTGATATCGTCCGCGGGGTTATGAAGATAAGATGCGTTGCATTTGCAGTGGATGGCCTGTGGAGGGTCCATGGGTTCCTCACTAGTACTGCACTTGGTGATAGCAGACCGAGAGGCACAATCAGGAATAGGAGTAGCCATTTTGTGACAGGCGTGGGCGACAGGTGTGTGTTTGGGGTAGGATAATATTCAATAACGAGAGAAGGCCGGTCTGAGATAGGACGCGGAAACTAATAGAATGATGGTGAGCTGGCAGAGATGTGATACCCACGTAACAATATCCAGAAAAAAACAAGATAATGCCAACAATTGAGACAAAGTCGGAAAGGTGACAAGTCTGAGTGATATGCAACCACAAGAGTTTAGAGGAAGGGAAAACATGGAAAGGAAAACATTGGAAGCATGTCACCTCAGCGGTTCAGCAGGTGGTTACTTCAGGCCAGAGTCACTGTAGACTATGTTTGTCGGCTGCGTCTGTGTTTCAGGCAGATCTTTGCCTGGTTGATCGAGGCACATGTCACCTTGGGATTTTCTGTTTGAGGGCTATGTCATAGGCGTATTTGCAACAATGAAACGCACTTACGATTTACGTACATATTCTGTCAATGGCAAACAATAGTAGAGGCATAGTTACACCGTACAAAAATCGTTCACATCTTGATACCGGGTCCAAAGGACCTCGATGTTGTCTTGCAAATTACTATTATGATGAAGAGTTCAACTATATTCGCTTGCTGCACTTGCAAACCTGCGAATATGACGCCAATATCTCGAGACTGGATTCAGGTTAAAAGGTAGCCTCTGTTCTAAGGTGGGCTGTTCTATCGTCGTCAATGTTGCGAGGCTCTAGAGAACGTGCGTCGGGCGCCGAAACAGTCACCTATGTGCCGCTTCCGTTGACGCGATCCTTTCTGGAGAAAACACAAAGTCCGCCGCATAGCGAGTTTCGTGATATCAGGCCGAGACTAACGAGGGTGTTCGTGGCCTAGGTCACTCTTGGAGAACGTGGGCTTATCTTTCGTAAAGGCGTAAATAGAATTCGCAGCGTAGCTGACAAGCCACTGGTTTCACACCTCGTGGACCCGAGGGAGAGAGGGAATGGCGTGATCTGAGGGCTACGCCGAGCAGAACCCACTGGGTACAACATTGGAGCGAGGGGATGGTAGCAACAAAGCTCATCAGGGTGTTTGATATCACGAAGGTACACGAATGTTAGTACGTGTATGTCCGGAGCATACTCGATTGCATTGATTCATGATACTTGATACAAGAAGAAATGTGGGTTGGAAAACAAGACTTTTATAGAAACAAGATAAATGCCATAGTATATAACACGCCGGTCCTGCCTCTCTGTGTGACACACGACTGATAAAAACAAAACTTTTGGTGGTGATATGTGTGACGAAATTGTGTAGACAAATAGGAAGGCTTTAACATCCAGTACTCCGAATCGACGATAATGGGGTGAAACGTTTGGCGGACTCATGGCGATTATAGTCGGTTTAACCGCGAGGTCATATCGTCGGCTTACTCATCGAAGTCCATAGCGCTGTCTCCATCGACGTCCACAACGGTGTCGCTATCAGATTCCATATATTGGTTATCGAAATCTCCGTCATGCTGAACGGCATCCTCGTCAGAAAAGGTCGAGGGATCCCAGAATCCGAGGCCCCGAGTCACAGCAATGGGCTGGGACAGATGCCCATCATCTCCGAGCTCAGTGGCAATTCCAGTCATCTCGGCAAATCCGGGTAGAGAGACAGCGCGGAGGGCAGTGCCTTCGTGGAGAACAGGAGTCTCTGCGGGCCCAGGGGAGATATCAGAGCCATCAAAAGACCTGTTGTCTCCCGAAGCCATGTTAGAAAAGTCCGGTTGAGCAGCTCCGGCTGTGGCGACGTCGTTGGTAGTTGAAATGTTGTAGTCGACAGCCTCCCGGGATGTCTGTCCCTGGACTTCATCATTCACGCTGGGTGTAGCGACGGGGTTTAGGATAAACGAAAGGCTGCACATTCTCCGGATTCTGGCGGTCTGTTCCGCGGTAAAGGTGCCGACATTGCAGGCCGATTGTCCGCCGTTGGGGGTGGTGTTCGTGACCGTGGCGTTATCACTCATATTGAAGAATGGTGCGGTGGATTTATGTTGTTTGATGATGTATAAATGCGTAAATGCAGACAGCGAATGGCTTGTAATGCGCCGAAAGTGGAAGTAAGAGGAAAGTAAAAGAAAAAGAAAAGAAAAGAAAAGAAAAGAAAGAAAAAGAAAAAGAAAAAGAAAAAGAAAAAGAAAAAGAAAAAGAAAAAGAAAAAGAAAAAGAAAAAGAAAAAGAAAAAGAAAAAGAAAAAGAAAAAGATAAAGATGCTGTAAAGAGTTTGAGAGAAACAAATGTATTGATGAAGAAATGATACAGAAGAATGTGTTGGTGAGAGAAGAAGAATGAAACACGAATGCTGGCTAATGGCAGCTAGGTTAAATATGTGGCCCAATGGGTTTTCTGTTTGAAAGCGCTTCCTCTTTGGGATTATATAAAACCAGTTGAGGGCCCAATATCACTAAATCTGGTACCTACAGCACTGAAGCTGTTCCTAGTAGTGGTGGCCAGGCTTATATTCAGACCTTCCTGTGCCGAAGCTCCAACAAGCCACTGAACATGGCAGGCATATGGAGCTGACGGAATTGGCGACCAGATAGGACCTAGCCTGGAAGCAAAGGTCTGTTCATAGACCAACATAGGAGATTCAACTGGTATATGGTTACACCTGAAGAGCTCTTGGGCTGGTAAGGACTTGGCGTCCGCATAGTCCACTTGGTGTTGATGCTGTAGAGCCAAGAGGCCCAAAACTTGCATTTTATAAAACAATCGGCATGTTTGATGTTGCGTCGTCCATCTAAAAACGATATGGCGAAGTGATTGCATGCATGAGTTAGGAGAATCATCCTACAACCTCTGCCGCAGGTTTGATGTGACCATTGAATTAATGATATCGGCGTAGAGGAGAGACTTTGAGCATTGCCGCCACATGTATCTATGCCGTCACCGGCACATCAAGTCACCAGACATCTTTTTTCTCTTCGTCCAATTCAAAGCTAAGCGTAGCCGTGCGGGGTGTTTTTGGAGGTCGTGTGGCGTAAGATGGAACTTTCCCCTAAAAGCTGCTATCAACATGTAAAGTTGTATTTTCTTGTTCAAGGTTAACAAAAGCCAGATTGGTGGTTAATTCCGGCATGTATTTTGCGGTTATTTGTTTTTCCCCACCTTCAACCCGATTTCGTTCCTGCATAGATAGATGCCGAGACTGCGATCCAGGTCTGGTCTGTCCCACAGAATCGTCTTTTCGCTGAACAACAACCATCCGAACTTCGGTTCACGGCATGCAGGTACAGGTGTAACATGGACTGCGGTTTCCATTAAACCCCTGGTTGTTTGTGCGCATACATACACATGCACCCATGTCTTTGGGTTTTTGGGGACCGACATGTCGGTCGCTGTGGTGAGTAAGAACCCGCGCATTATTCTCAATAACGCCAGAGATGCGGTTACTCTGTGGGTTTCTGTTGTTTGTTCCCGGATCGGATAACTGTTCTTCTTGTAATGTGCGGCTACAAAGGAGCCGACCAACCAGTCCCTCGGGACGGACTCACTGGATATCACAGATTTGCCGAGTACGATGTGGGTTTTTCCAAATTTTGAGTCCTACTCACCTCTGATTTGGAACTTGCTTGTTCCTGTTCCCATTTTCAATTATCCCAGCCTGATTTCAGTATCCTGCATGGTCTTCTTCGGTTGGATATCATACGCGGCGACCTACAATCAATTCTGCTAGCCCTATATCTTCGGGTTAGTGTCTCTTGCTGTAGCCGAATTTTCCACACTCAGTCGCATGTTTGCGCAAATAGCAGGATGATGTCATTTTGGCCGCGCTTACAGAAGGTAGCCACGGTAATATTTTCCTGATCGCTACCATCCGAACTCCTGAGCACGACATTTCCCTATTCAGACATCTGTTTTCTGATGGTAATGTTAGCCTTTTACTAGTGTCCGGCTGTTGTAAGTGGGAATTCCAACCCTAGATCATCAGATACAATTGTTTACTTCTGCATGCGACGATCTGTGTCGAAAAGGGCAAGATTGTAAGGGTCTATGCCAAATTCTTTCGTCGCGACGTCAAACTATGGTCTTGCCCCTTGTTCGACGTCACAGATTTCGACATGTTGGCTGCTAAACCCATTGCTCAACCAACAGAAAAAATCATCACGGAATTATCTCCTGATCACGTGATGAACAAGACCATACCAAACTTGCAATGAAGGATTAACCGTAGACATAGTTCATCAAGTGTAACGTTTGGGTATATGTGCAAACTTGACTTCAATGTATAAGCATCGAAATTGAACCATTACACCACCTTTCGCGGCAAAATATCACGTTGCGACGTGGGATTTCGTGAGATTGCGGGGTAAATCGTACTAACATCAGCAAAACACCAAAAACCGGCTAGTGTTCGCAATGACCCCGGTATGAATAGTGGGGCAGGAAACACAGCAAAGGCTGTTCCACAAGCAACAGCATTAAGCCAGTATGTCCATCCAGGACTGCTTCCAACGAATCAGTGGACATCGACAACCTCCGAAGGTTGCTTGTCCCTTCAGACCTACAATGCTTCATGCCCGTGGTGATGCCAGCAGCAACATAATGGCTGTGGTTGGTTCGAAAGGCGTTTGCCATGGGAAATAGCTATACCCTAGCACTTTGTGCTAATCATGGAGTGTTGAGTCCGCCGAAACGAAGTCCTTAGCAGCATCAGCAATGAGCCCGTTTTGATTCCATGATAAAGCCTTGCCATGGTCACAACGACGCATCGGTTTCGTTCATCCCACAAACACCATAATTCTATAAAGTCTGTTGGCACCAGAAATATGAAAACTGATGTTGTCAGTCAGCACACTCGGAAGCGGACAGTCTCACTCAAGCCTGGCTAACTTTTGCAATGTGCCCGAGGCTCGGGCCCACGATTTCTGTAATCCCGTGCCTGAATTTCCAGATCGCCGGGCGGTAGTTCCCAGCTATTGGTTCGAGTATAGTTCTGCTCGATAGCCGTAATACATTGCGGTATCCAACGCCAGCCTTATACGTCGGTGGACAACAATACACTTTCAACATATCAAAGTGTGATTTTGTTGGAGAAACAGCCTGCTCAATGTACTAGCCCCATCAAATCGAACTATCGAATCCGAGTAGATCCCAAAAATTGGGATTCGCGGGTGAGACATGGCCGGAATTTGGATATAAAAAGATGGCCTCCGCCCCTAGTGAATTACTTTAGTCCATTTTCCTTTTCACTTCAATCAGATATCTTCTCAAAATCTCCATTGAATCCATTTCCTAGCCGTCAAACTTCACACAGGTAAGAACATCCAGCAATGATCACTTCATATCCGAATTCCTAACGCCGAATCTAGTCAAACACCATGTCTTCTCCAGTGCAGTCGCCTTCAACCGCTGCCACAACACCGGAGCGCCAGTCATCCGGCCCCATCAGCAAGACTTCCTTGGCGTACATTCTTGGGGAGAATGTTCCAGTCACGACTCAGCACTGTGCGGAATACCGCAAAATCTCTATCAGCGACTTATTAAACGACCACGATGTCGAAGTCCCAGTCCCATCCCCTCGCCGCCACCTCACCATTGCGGAGATGCTCAACTAGATACTAGTTATGTTGCACCCGCTCAGGTGATAAAATTGGTTGCTTTTGGTTAATAAATGGTGTTTATAATCTCATATCCTTTGGACATTGCCGTTGTTGTGAAAGTGACATGTATGTAATCGACGAGGACAGCTACTTTCTGCGCAGAGACCAGGAGACGAGTCAAGCAGTCCAAGTCAAGCAACAATCAACGGAGATCCAGTCACCATGTTGGACACTTCCTTGATCCCGAGATGTTGCTTGAATATGGAAGCACGGAAACTGCGGCGACGTCTACGACAGTCTGCTGTGCGGATGTGATTGTAAATGAGATTCGTGTGCTTCGTGTACGTCGTGGCTCGTTTGTCTATGCGCTCGTCGTGGTGATTTTGCTGGTTAGGATGCAGATTTGCGTTATGTATTAGCGTATTGGCTCGCGGTGTTTCTGGCGGTAGAGACAAGAATTTGGCGTTCCAGCACACAAACTGGATATAATATCGGCGGCCAACATGCTAAAAGGTTCCTGGCTAACCTATGGGCAAAGGTAGAGAGTGTGTCGAGAATGTCGTGATCGTGTGGTACCACTCGCCGGTGCATGTACTGTACTCTGCTCCGTCAGTGCAAGCGCCGTAGTCGTTATGTATCAACGGTCGAACATAGAATTGACTGACACAAAGGTGGTTCTTGTGGCAGTGATTCGAGTAAAAGAGGGGTCTGTTGGGGCCTGCTGTATTACTGTGAAAATATGTCGTCGATATCGTCTATGGTTTGTGTGTTACGAGAACTGGAGTCATGTTGTCGACGGATGTTGGGAATATTTATGGTGTCAAGTTTGCCTCGAAGTCTTGAACGTTGCTAAGGCCTGTACCAAAAAGACAAGCAAAGGTTGTAGGTCTGGGGAAATACAAGGAAAAAGACGTATGTACATATGTACGTATGTATGTATCTTCCAACCCGTTTACTACATCCCGATGGCCAGAGCTCCTTAAACTGGCATCTTCATGAACAGCTTAATACAGCTCGATTACATAACACTCACGCCCCTCTGCCATTCTTGTCCGCTTATTCCCCGCCTGTATATGCATGTTGGCGACATCTTTCTTTGGCTCTTTTTTCTTGGTGCGGCTTGTTGGTATACTCTATCTCGTTTGTACCTTTCTACTATTTTTCTACCTTTTCTTCCCAACTTTCTTCCCTCTCTTCCCTTATTGGGTTTTGGCCTTTTAACTCTTTTCCCTGTGGTTTTACTTCATTTCTCTGTGTCTTTCAATTTTTGGGCTTGGGTTTTTTTTCCTTGAGCCCAGTTGTATTTACTATTACTGAGGTTGGTTGTTGGTGGTTTCCTCTTCGAAGCAGCCGAAATCTCCCTTTTTGGTAGGCACGCTCAACACATGAGCAGTTCTGAAATATTCTATGGGATACATTCTTCTCCTTCTACATGGCGTTTTCACTCTCACAGTTTTTCGTACGTTACATCACCAACTTTGACTTTCTAAGTCCGGGTGTCGTCACTACAGATGTGATCAGGTAGCCGGTGATTTTCTGACTTTCTCGTGTTAAACACTCTTTCTACGCCGAATAAACCATGGTAATGCGGCCGTACTCTTTTCATAGAGGTAATCCTCTCCTCGCATCTATGGCAAGGTGTATGTGACCCGCACGAAGCCTCCCCGAGCGTATACTCCCGACCTTTCCGACCCTTCCAAGCCGCCGTTCATATCCCCGCAGTGGGAGTTTTCCTGGTACTCCGGCGAGCTGTGAAGGATAATAGAGCGGTAATGACCAACTATCACCACACATCTGCCATGGTCCTTTGCCGTTTCTTTCCGTTATGCACACTCTCCACAACCATGTGGGCAAGTAGCGTGTTTGTTTGCATTCGTCACACAAAGGTGAAGGGCTAAAGGTAACTCGTCTATAGCAACATTATACCGACAGCCCAGCCATCCCATCCTGCAGTGGCAGATTTTGTAAGACTTCGCCGCAGTTAGGCATAATTCATACATGGGACAACCGCCGCGCCTTGCACTCATAACGAGTTTTTGGGCAGCCCCACGGATCTTCCGACTGCCTTATCCATTTGTTACTATACATGCACTCGGATCACAGAGCTAACTTCAAGTCCTCATAGTCAAGCACATAACCTTCTGTCGTACTACATGGCTAAAAATGCTACCATGTTCGCCCTGAACCATGACGTATTTCGCACGTGATTTTCACGTGGAAATAGTAAAACATTTCGATACCGCCAAGTAAGAAAACTGTCACACCATATGTCCACCCCAAAATCAACTTGCAGCAACTCTCAACCTGGCCTTTGTCGTTGGCGAAAGATGGCAAGCCGTGGTCTCTTCTTCTTTGTGTCATCTTAACTCCCACCCTATGTCCTCTTTCGAATGGCATTGATTCTTGAGCCCATCGCCTTTTGTGTTGTTTGCAATCCGTAAACATCATGACTATGCGGTAGTCCCGGCCACACATGGAGTTCCACTGGGACGCTTGCCATACTCAATCGTTTTGCATACTCCAAGCTCTCTTCCAGAAAGAGGTCTAAGGATCCAACGTCAATGTAAGCTGGCGGTAAATTGCACAAACTAGCCGCACGGGCAGGTGCAACATGCTCAGAAATATCCGCGTTGGGGTTACCGGCATCATCGCCCAGCAATGCTTTCCAAGCCAAATTGTTTGACAAAGAGGGCCATGAGAGATATTCTGTACGCGGATGCTCATGGCTTAATGTAGTCCGATCGTCCAGCATAGGCTCTAATAGAACCTGTAGAGCAGGTGGACGTGGATAATTTTCGTTTCGAAGGCGGATACACAAACCGGCCACAAGGCCTGCCCCACTCGAAGAGCCCATAACAACAATCTTGGTGCTGTCTATTCCATGCTGTTCATTATTTTCGACAAGATATTTGTACGCAGAGTATACATCATCAGCTCCAGCTGGAAAGGGATGCTGTGGGGCTAGACGATAGTCAACAGAAAAGACTGTGTGTCCAAGGCTACGCGCATATCTCTTGATGATAGGATTGAACTGTTCGGTTATTCCAGAGATGTGGCCGCCGGGGTGTACATAAAGGATCGCTCCCCTTTTCGAGCTGGATACACTCCGTGTCGGTGTTGCAGCCCAGATCGTGCATCTACTGCCGTCGCGTCTCGAAACAGCGGTCTTGGTTATGGTAACTCCCGAAGCTGCCATGGGACTGTTGTCCTCGTATGAGCCACAATAGAAGTCAAAGAATGCACTGGAGCGGGCTTGAACTTCTGGTAGGGTGGTCGGGGCTTGGCTGTTAGATGCCCCTATACCGTAAAGCTGACCATACTCCACATCGTAGGATAATCCGGCCATGTCGATAAAAAATGAAATCTCGTTTCCCGAATTTGCGCAAGCTTGGTTTAGTGACTTGTTGTTGGATTTCCGCACGGCAGACGTTAGTACTAGTGTCGGATTTTGGCTTTGAACCCCTGTGTTGAGCCTCTTGTTACACAACAATCTGGGGAGCCATCGGTGATTTTATTCCGCGTTCCGTTCCCCGTCGCGGGGCTAGTCCCCCACCTTTTTTCTCTGTCACGTATTTGGGCGACCAAGGGTTTTGTAACCCTCGCCCGCCATGGGCAGTTTTTGTCCGCCTAAATAAACCCGGCAGTAAGTTTCCTAGCGCCCAAACGCCCAAGCTTAGACTCCACTTTGGAAAATTTCAAGAGTGACCGATAAGCTGATAAGCCATCAGACTGTTTGGGCGGTGAAGAAAAAAAAGTTGCAGGAAAGCGTAGGTTGGGAATGAGCCCAGCCAAGGCAAGCCGTCAAGAATAGCGAAAGGGTCCCGACAGAAGAATCGCCGTTGTTGAGAATTCAAGGCCGCATCCAGTGTCGCCATCCCCGAACTCTTTCTTATCCGTCGCATTGGATTTTCCCTCCTTGTTCCTATTTTCTACTTACGCTGCTCTTCGATTAGCAGCAGACGTCCACAGCGGTTGTTCATTGTGCACTTTTTCTTGTTGCGTTCATTTCTATTCAGTAGCGGATACACATAATCGGGAGCCCAGAAGCCCGTCGCCTTGTTGTTAATACTTTACTTCGTTCATTTGTCATCCGTCCGGCACTGGTTTTTGTCGCCACTCTTTGTATATCCTTACTTATCTCGTGTCGCCATGTCCGAATCGCTAGAGGTTTGTTCCCGCATGCCCCGCGCTGTTTGCGATATGAATGCGCCGGACGATAGCCGGCGTCTCTACTCTCAAACTTGACACAGGACAGTTAGTAGTATCTATATACTAACTATTGTGGCTATACATAGGACCGCCTGCGTGGCCATGCTGCTGCCTTCAATGGATTGCTCAGTTTGATCCCTTCTAAGTTGTACTACGGTAACGACTCGGCCAATGTATGTTTTTTCAATCTAGCTGCACCCAGACGCACCTGGAATTTCGGCATCAATCTCCCTACCTAGTAGACGGAGGACTCCGAAAAGCACCACTCGCTCACACATAAACTATTTTCCCTCTAGATCGAACCCACCGATGGCCCTGCCAACCAAAAGAAGAAGAAGACCAAGGCCGAAAAGAAGGCTGCCTTGAAGGCTCGTCTTGATCCCGAAAACGAAAGCAACCGTACTGCCAAGGACGTCATGGAAGAGGCTGGCCGTAAGAAGCGCAAGCTTCAAGACCTGGAGGATTCCGCCAAGGCCGCTGAAGAGTCTGACGAGGACTACGAAAAAATCGATGGTATTGAGCCCGAGAAGCCACGCGAGGGACTGAAAGCGGTCAAGGATCGCAGCAAGAAGGCTAAGACCGAGACTGCTGGTGAGGGTGAGACTGGCAAGAAGACTGAAAAGGCGCCCCTGGATCCTGTAAAGGAGGCCAAGCGCCAGGAGAAACTCGAGGCTAAGAAGCAAAAGCTGGAAGCCAAGAAACAACAAAAGAACGCCGCCAAGGAAGAGCCAACCCCCACGACTCCCGCCAAGCCCGCTGTTGCAAAGACCGCCACTCCCAAGTCTGAGGCCAAGAAGGCCGCCACGCCCAAGTCTCAAAAGAAAACCGCTCCTACTTCCGCCTCCCAGGAGGCGAATTCCGCTGACTCTACTGAGCCCTCAACTAACGACAAGGGCACCGCCGACGCCTCCAATACCTCGTCTCCTAACGACAAGCCCCGCCTGATCAAGGTGCCAGAAGACACCGAAGCTTTCCGCAAGCGCTTTGCTGAAAAGATGGCGGCGCTCAAGGCTGCCAGATTCAAGGCTGATAACCCAGACTCTGGCAAACCCGTCCGCACCCGCCAAGAGCTCATCGAGGCGCGCAGAACCAAGGCTATTCAACGCAAAGAGACCAAGAAAGAGGCGCGCCAGGCTGCCAAGCGCGAACAAGACCTCAAGAGAGAGGAGGCTCTGGCCTCTAACTCGCCATCAGTTATGAGTCCCCGCATGGATCTGGATGAGGTGGATGCTGTTGGTGCTGCTGCCGCTGCTGCCAACTTCTCGTTCGGTCGGGTAGCTTTTGGTGACGGTACCAAGATGAGCCACGATCTTTCCTACACTCTTTCCACCACTGGCAAGAAGGGTCCTTCAGATCCCAAGACTGCGCTTTTGAAGCTGCAAAACGCCAAGAAGAGACTGGCCGCTATGACTCCTGAGAAGCGGGCAGAGATTGAGGAGAAGGAGGCATGGTTGACGGCGCGGAAAAGAGCAGAGGGTGAAAAGATTCGCGACGACGAAAGCACATTGAAGAAGGCTGTAAAGCGTAAGGAGCGGATTAAGAACAAGAGTGCGACTGAGTGGGTGAAGCGGTTGGACGGTGTGGCAAAGGGTAAGGCCCAGAGACAACAGAAGAGAGAGGAGAATCTGCAGAAGCGGAAAGACGGCAAACTGGAGAAGCGGTTGTCTAAGGCTTTGGGCAAGAAGGGTGGCAAGGCTAGCAGCAAGAAGAAGGCGAGACCTGGATTCGAGGGAAGCGGGTTTGGTAAGAAGAAATGAGGGAAGTGAGTAACGGGATCTTCTTTTTGTGATACAACGGTGGGCATCAAAATACATCATCTACATCTTTGTTGTTCGTTTTTTCTGGTTTTTAGTCGGTTGTTGCGGGTTGGTAGGTGTTCAAATGGCTCTTGGTATTATACCTCTTAGTTGGGATTTCTCTGGGTTTCTTTTGTGTGTATCCTTATGGCATTTCTAATTGATTATATTCATTACAGTCTATTTGGTATGGTTTACAATGTTTTGTTGCTGGTTGGTGATGTGTTAGGGTTAATGGTTGCATTCACGAAGAATCTTCACCCATTTGTCATCTGTCCGTTCCACCTTTTCAGGATCAATGAGATGTCACCCGTAGGGCGCAGATTTGCGAGTCACGAACACCTCGCCCGGTTTATCGGGATGGTAACATAGCAGCTATTCTATTCGTTGTAGATTTCAGGCTAGGGCAGGTGTTGCAATCCGGCAGTCTAATGACGTCAGGGGTCATCGTTTATGGTGACATGTTTGTTCATTGTCGAGGATTTCTGACTTATAAATCGGGATCCATTGAATCCACTCCATGTGGCACCTTGTATGTAATTGATAGAACTGGGGTCCACAATGTATATATTCATCCCGGGATATATGTATGTACATATGTACATACATACCAGCGCCTGAGGCCACGTGAAAGGAAATCCATGATGATTCATGATACCTTGGCAAACCGAGGCCACCAAACAAATGCGTTTTTCCGCCGTTGTATTCAGCACGGCTATAGACTGTCAAATACAACATGACAAGCCTACGAAGACACCGTGCCATGTTCGGATTTCAGACCGCCTTGGGTACCCGTACTTCACCGAGGTCGCCGATTCTCCCGGTGCTATTCCCACTTACACGCACGCACCGCACGCACGTCATTAAGCCGTAATAGGCCTTTGCTAGGAATCGGCCGCTAACGGATCACGACACAGCAAGGTTTAAAAAGTTCTAGTTAGCGTAGGGTTGCAGAGGGTTATTGTGTTTCTTCCGCCTATATCCTTTGGATTGTTCTTACTAGTTGTAGCTTTCTCATTTGTGATTCTTTTGGATCTGTATATTCTTTTTTTGCTTGAAATTATAAAATGACTTCTACCGACGAACCAGAAGGTCTTAATAGGGCGTATGAGACGGCTGACGTAAGTTGTGACTGTACTCCCTTGTATACCGGCCATGGACTAATAATGTGGTAGTTGCTTGATGCCGTTAAAGATCTGATTATCCCATTCATTGGGGCGGCTGATAATGCGGCTATTGAGCGTGCTGAGGGTGACATTCCGGAAGGCAATCCTAATGTTCTTGTCGACCTCTTGAAGCCCGAGGAGCTGGTAGAGAAGATTGCTCAGACGTTGCCGGTGGAAGGTGAAGGAAAGCAGGGCGTCTTGAGCTTGGTGAGAGATGTGTTGAAGTATAGTGTGAACACATGGGACCAGGGTTTCCTCGATAAGCTGTACGCCAGTAACAATGCTGTAGGTTATATCTGTCAGGTCACACGGTCATGCAAGTCGCTAACAACGTAATAGGTCGGTGTTGTCGCCGATCTACTTCTTTCGGTTCTTAACACAAACGTAAGTTTAATCCAATTGAGTGAGACACCTTGTCTAACAATACCTTGTAGCTTCACGTTTACCAAGTGTCACCTGCTCTTAGCGTCATTGAGAAGAAGACGGCTGCCGCTATTGCTAAACTTGTCGGCTGGACCGGGCCTCGTGCCGGTGGTGTAACTTGCCAGGGTGGTTCATCTTCTAACCTGAGCTCCCTCGTTATTGCTCGTCACACTCTGTTCCCTTCAGTCAAGGCCGATGGCAACGGTACCCACAACTTCGTCGTTTTCACCTCAGCCCATGGCCACTACTCTGTCGCAAAGGCCGCTCTTACCTGCGGCATTGGCTCTAAGAATGTTTGGGACGTCCCGGTAGATGTTGAGGGTCGTATGATTCCCGAGAAGCTGCGGGAGCTGGTTATCAAGGCTAAGGCGGATGGATATACGCCCTTTTACATCAATGCGACCGCTGGTACTACCGTTTTCGGCTCATATGACCCCTTTGATGCCCTTGCCGATATCGCCGAGGAATTTAACCTCTGGCTCCACGTTGACGGCTCTTGGGGTGGTCCAGCTATTTTCTCTCGTCGTCACCGTTCCAAGATGGCCGGTGTCCATCGCGCCAACTCACTTACTCTTAACCCCCACAAGATGCTCGGTGTCCCCGTCACCTGCAGCTACCTGCTAACTCCCGATCTCGCCATCTTCCACCGCGCCAATACTCTTCCCGCCGGCTACCTATTCCATGGCGACGCCGCCACAGAAGAAGCGGAACCCGCCGATGTCTGGGACCTAGCTGACCTTACCCTTCAATGTGGCCGCCGTGGCGACGCCCTCAAGCTGGCTTTGTCCTGGGTATACTACGGCAGCAAGGGCTTCGAAGAACGCATCGACTATGCATTTGACCGGGCCGCTCAATTAGCCACATTAGTCCGTGAACACAGCGACTTCCAACTCGTCAGCACAATGCCACCACCGTGTCTGCAAGTATGCTTCTACTATGCGCCGGGTGGCCGGTTGGCCGAGGAGAGCGAGGAGAATACTCGACGGACACGCGAAATGACGGCCAGGTTGATTCGTAGAGGGTTCATGATTGATTATGCGCCAGGAGAACGGGGTAGCTTTTTCAGGGTAGTTGTGAATGTGCAGACGTTGCCGACTACGGTGACAGGGTTGTTTAAGGCGCTGGAAGCGGTCGGTCGGGAGGTTACGAGTGCGTAAATTGACCGGGGACAAATGATGAGAAAATGTTTAGCAAAAGCGGCGGGTTTGAAGTAGATTAGTAATTGGTATTTTTATCTTTTTTCGAAAAAAACTTTCTATCGTACATTGTTTTGCCTGGTTGAATTTCATCTCCTTTTATAGCAATGTTAGGAATCGGTTATTCCCCCATCTTTAGCTCGTGGTCCACTCAAACCTAATCGACTTTCTTGAGAACCCCACCACAACGTCGGGCAACAGTAGTCATCAACGCAAGCGACATCTTTAGTCAACAAATGTCAACCTTTTTATAGCTCATATGAAAAAGGCAAATACTTTGTGTTTCTTTTGGAGCTAGATCTTATTTAAGGGAAAACCCTCAATCGGAACATTTTATCAGGTAGCTTATTGCTTACCCCTTTGCCAAGATTTGTCACCCCGCCCACCATCACCAAAATGGACGATATCCGCACCAGGTCCTATACATCGGCCGACCCATGGCTTATTGAGCTTCTATCGGCTCACCTCCCATATTCGCTTCCCGTGCTTCGTCGATGCCAATGGTCGGCTTTACACCCTCCCTCTCCCAGCCGGCCCATCTTCATCATCTTCAGCGCCAGCCCGCACATGCATGAGAACCCCGAGGCCGTCCTGCACACCACCACGCCATTCTGTTGCGCCTTGGTCGATTATGGCGCCGGTGTTGAAACCCAAATGTGGATGTACTCCACTCTAGAGGACGCGGCGATTCAAAGCTCCGGCGAATTCGACCATTTGACCGAGAGTGGCGAGGGCGCAGAGGGGCGCAGGGAGGTGGAGGCGAGTCAGATTGTTGGGCTGTTTGAGGAGTTACGGACGTTGACTGTGAGTCTGCCACGGGAAATCACAGACGGTCCTCATGGGCCGGGCGCTTTGCTGTTGGGTGGGGTCCATGATGATGTGTTGGAGGTCATACAAAGAACGGGAGCCGTCGACGTGGAACCGAGGCCATCTGGGAAATACGACAAGTGGCTGTTCCAATTGGGATACGTACCAGAAGCCACGGGCTTGGCGGAGGGATTGGTGTGGTCAGAAGGGTCGCTTGCAGACTGTGAAATCGCCGCATCCAGAACCGATATCGATCGTCTTGCGTAAGTAGTGTGTGGCGTGTTGGTTTATGTGGAAACTCGCTAACCACCGTATAGCACAACCTTGGTCGAATGGCCCAATGTCTTCGTAAAGACAGCTGACGGTACGCCAATCGCCTGGGGCTTCCTGGGAACTGCGGGGTGCATCTCAAGTCTTTACTGCGAGGTACGTTCAAAATACCTGATTTTTACCGCATGATGTATTAACATGATACAGAAATCATATCGGGGTGACGGCATCGCTCGTCGTGTGGCGTCACGGCTTCTCCTCACGAAGCTTTCCGTGTTTGGTGACGACGGCTGGGCTTCTGCTGATGTCTCGCCTGATAATGTCGCGAGTCAGGGCGTCTGCAGGTCGATAGGTGGGAAGCCGGCATGGGTTTCGTCATGGTATGTCGTTGAAGTCGGTTACCCGTTTTTGCATATTGCTAACATGTTACCAACAGGGTCATCGTACGGGTGTAAGCTTAATGTATCTTGTCGTGTAGAACAATGAAAATGAAAATGAGTATCGCCGGCCGCCAGAGTTTCTTTTACAAAGGCCTGTAGCACTGATTCTGTCAATAATCATCGGCCCAATAGTCTAGTTGGTTAGGACGTCGGATTCTGATTCCGTAAGCCCAGGTTCGAATCCTGGTTGGGCCTTGCACTTACCCTTTTGCTGGTAAAGTTCTTTTTTTATGTGTCACACACCATAACAGTCTTTCCTTTTTTTTTTTGTGTCTATTATGCCATGCTATCGTCTGTGACAAAGAAAATACCGACAGTTGTATATGTTTCATCGGGTATTTTTGTCAATAGTAAAACACCAATATGCAGTGTTGAACCATTTCCTCGATTTTGAGTTTTCTTTTTTGCTTTCGAGGATTTGTAAGGGTTCACGAGTCTTGGATGAATCAACTTCATCAACATGTCCTACCTCGATTTATATACTCGCGAGACATCTGTCTAATTTGGTAATGTGCATAAATGCCTTGTCTACTCAAGTCAGCCTATTCATAAATAGTATACTGACATGTTCTTGTTGCATTGTCACATTGGCCCTCCACAACTAGACTAGTCCATTGATCACCTGTGTAACCACCCTCTCGCAGCAGCAACTTTGTATGAAATGACCTCCACGATTGGTTAAGCTAGACGGGGATTAATTTTGTACCAACACGAACATTTTATGTTAAGAGTTATATATACACAATAGTCGGGCGTCGGATAATTTCTATGCCATTATCCAAATGTCTTTCATTGTGTCTGATTGCTCGTCTTAAACTATCCAATCAACAAAGTCTCGGGTTGCTGCGTGGACGAGGGTTTGAGAGGCCGACGATTATGAGCATGAGTGATGGAACTAGGATGTGTACCTGTTGGCTGCGGTTTCCAACTGATGCAGTGTGGCGTTCAAGAGGGGCTTCGGAGGGTTGATCACTGAGACTGGTGGGTTATCGGGACTTGCTGCGGAGACCGGATGGATTCGTTCATGCAAGGCACAAACAGACATGGGCAAAATTATCCAACCTGGTATAATCAGTTATCTGGTCAGACGCTGTATTCTATTTCTGGGTGATGGATAGCTGATTTTTTTCAGAACAGTGGTGGGACCGGCTTGGTTGTGCCTTTTGAGGGGTCGGTGACACGACATGTGGCCCTCTGGTTGCAAACTCTCCACTGTGTTGCCGTTTTTCATTGTATCCCGCTATACTACGTATCATACTACGTATAGGCAAAGTGTCTGCATTTTCAGGGCCACGACCGATGCCTTGCGGCATATGGCCGATATGTCGGTCAGCGAGGATAGCGGCATGTGTGCACCGGTTTGGCCGTATGGAACCACGTATCCTTCTTTGTGAATTCCTTCTTCTCCCGGCTAATCTTCTTTTTTTCTTCGTCTTCTCTTACTCGCACATTCATGTCTTCACTGAGCAAAAACAATACACATGCGCACGCTTGTTTGTCTTGGAATCCCGCGTGTGTTTGACGCACATATAATTGGCAAACGAAACTCCCACCAGATCTACGCCGAGCTTTCTCTTTTATCTATACTTACGACCCTGGTTGTTTTGTCTGTCTTCAGTCGGGTGCATACAAAATGGTAATACCGTAACTATGTGCACCCCGTCACAGAGCAACATGCAGCCCTTTTTCTGCCCGGCACCCCATAAGATGGACGAAGAGAATTAGTCTTGCGGTTGCCTTCTTATGGCTCTAGAAACTGTAGAAACCAGTCATCGGTAGCCACTTAGTCCGTCTGACACATCGCCTACTGGGTAACACGGGTACTCTAGCATCTGTCCTGAACACAAGAAGACTATCATCTCCCTCCGTGTTGCCGTTCCTTTTTCAGTCTTTTGCTCTCTTCTTTTCTCTTCCTTCTTGGTCCAACACATCCTTCGAGCAAACAGTCTTCTTGTCCATTTTCCCAACTCTTGTGCTGCTCATCTGCTTCATGCCGTCTTGATTCCGTCATCTCTGCTCATCCAGTCCGTCTAAATCAGAGATATGCCTCCGAGTGGATTCCATCCATAATGTGCACACCCGCTCGCTCATACGGTTCCCTCGGGACACCGGTAAATTCCTCTGCTTGCATCATAGACTGTCGGACCCGCTTATTGACAAAACTGGCCGGAACAACCGAGCTGGCCGTGGCATGTCCACTTTTTACGGCTGACAGCAGCGGCCTTGTTGATTTTTATTGTTGTGACTCGGTGTTATGTGGGGTTGTCAACACGCAAGTTGGGGACGATCGTAAGTACTACACAGATGAAGCTTATATGTGGATTGCTTGCTGATACCTCTTGTAATGCGCAGCTAATGCAGCCTGGTTTGTACACTCATGCTCAAAGTAAGATTGTCGTGGCGCAATTCAGACCAGAAGTTCTTGCACTAACACCTCTATTTTCAGCATTGGATTTCCCAATATTAAAGATCCAGGTCCACCAACAAGCACGTGTCCAGCCGATAGCCTTTACGCACCATCCGAAACACCTTGCTCGATCGAGACAACAGCATTATTTACCGCTTCAGCTTCGTCATCCATGTTCTTTGCGGCTGATGCTATGCCAGATATAACTAGTACGACATATTCACAAATATCCCAATCAACCATGGCTTCTTTATCACTAGCAGCGTCATCGACGTTGGTTTCTACATCGTCAATCCCAAGTTCAACGTCAAGTCCAACATCCACTACATCATCACTTTCCGCCATGACACAAGCAGGAGCATCCGCATCCAAAGCCACAGACATGTCGAAATCGACAGAGTCACATGGCCTCTCAACACCTATTCAAATTGTAATTGCCGTGTGTTCGGCACTTTCGTTTTTGGTTTTCCTCCTTCTTCTCTTCATATTCCTCCGTCGTCGCCGCAACGGTCGAGGCGTATCACGAAGATCACGCCACCATCCATCACAACCATCAACATCGTCTTCCAACAAACCGCCACTTCTAGGTCCACAGCGGGAGTTATACACACCGCCGCCGTTGTCACCACCACGGCTACAACCACCCCGAAGACCTGCTTCAGGTCCTTCAAGTCCAATGTCCTGCCTGACACCACCACTACCTCTCCACGAACGACAAATCCTAGCTACGCCCCCGCGAACCATGGAATCGTCACAAGGAGCGGGGTCCGGTGCGTTTACCTCGGCGCCAGCTTTGGAGGTATTCCCCGCTAGTCCCGCTTGTGCCCCAAAGACGTCGCGCCTAGAGCCCCGTCCAGTAGTCTTTCATCTACCAACACCAACGGTTCCAGCTGCTGTTGTGCAGAGAAATAGTGTTCATAGTGCCATGTCTGGCTCTAGCTCTATGTACTCTGCGTCTCTTGCCGGTGGAGCCCCGGTTTCCCCAGTTAGTCCGCTGATGCCGGCGGCTTTGGCTAGTAATGAAAGTCTGGGGTCTAATGGTTCTCGACCCATGCGTCCACGCCGAGAGGGTGATGCACCTATTGAGTACTCGGTTCCTGAGATTCCACCTCTTCACCCAGGGCGAGGACTACGAGAGAGACATGGTCCAAATGTACCCGTGACACCATCAAATTTGGCTGTCGGTGTAGCATTATCACCTGGAGAAAGAAACATGTTGGAAGAGGTGGATATTGCGCAAATGAGTGGGGGTTACCATTAGCATTCAGTGGTAGCACTATATATGTATACACATGTCTTAGTAGCTCTACACTTAATAATCATTATAAAGTTTAATCACATTCCGTGTAGCACAATGTCTATGTTCTGGCTGAATGCATAAAATCGTATTGGAAGAGAAGATGCCAAAGCAAGAGGCACATCTAATTGGTATATCACCTATATCTCAAACTCCCAACTCCAAGCGTAGAAAAAAGAACCCCCAATTGCATCCGGGAAGCCAACAAAAGACCGGCACTGTCGGCTCCCAGCCCTCTACTAGCCATAGCCACACCTCGAATCTCTAAACCATGGTAAAAGGCGAAAAACTACCTCTTCCCTCCTTTCCCTGCTGCTTTCTTTGCCTTGGCAGCGTCCTTGGCCTTTTGTTGTTCAGGCTTCCAGGTAGCCTTCTGAATCCACAACTGGATGAGACCCTGACCGATGAGAACGTGGATAACAACCAGAAGAATAACGAAGATAATAGGCTCGTCGTTCAAGACAGCGACGGCTTCGGGGGTGGCACCAAGCTTGAGGAACCAGCCGAATTGGCCAGTATCTCCGGCGCGGACAGCAGCAGCCATTTTGTGTGTGGTGGTGGTAGAAGGTTGATTAGCGGGTGGAGAGAATGTAGCTGCGCGTTGGCGAGACAGCTGTAGGCCTTTGTAAGTTGGTGATTAGGGCGCGTGGTATAGATGTGAATAGGTGAATATTGAGCAATATAGAGTTGTGAACCGGTCACGAACTGAATTAAAAGACGGTAAAGTCCAGTGGGTAATTATAAACAATGGAGTAAAGAAAAGAAGAGGCTCAACACTATCAACTATCGTGAAACCAGGAAAACAAAAGGATGAAAAGAGAAGAGAAATTCAACACGCAGATAACCCGCTTAACTATCATCTCTATACCTTCACGCACCAGCACCAGCAAAGCGCACCCGTCAATATGTCCCTGCGCGACCCCCATTCTGTGCTCCGAGCGCTAGCAAAAAAACACCCGCGGCCATGGGTAGACACCGGCCAACCAGCTCAGCGCATCAGGTAATCTAGCAACGGAATGGTCTTTGCGAAACAACACTTGTCACAAGGATGCGCGACGGGTTCTGGCCGACATGGGCTGATGGAGAGTCTGCGGCGTTTCAGAAGAGGATCGCATGGTCGTTGGGGAGGAATGAGTGATGCTGGGGAGGAAGTCATTGAAGAACGGGAAGACTAGACGGGAGTTCAGGAACCATTTTGAGAATCTATCGGAGTTGCGCTTGGCATCGTGAACGAGCGAGAAGAATGTATGGAATATTCCAAGGACTGCGGATATCGGTGGCCCTGGTGAACCCCTGTCGGAGTAATGAAAATACGGAAGTAGCAACCACTTTACCCGCTGTCACCGTGCTGCAAATGTCCATAACGGGTCCAAGTTACAAAAGTGATGTCTCAGCCGGCAATTATACAGCCCAACATCGTGATCTCACGACCAAAGCAACTCCGACTACAAAGATACGTACCCCCTCCAGCGGACAATGTTCCATGCGCCCGGCCGTCACCAACCGCACAAAATCGCTAGTCACTGTGTAGTATGTGCTGTAACCCTAATCATACCCTAGAAGACCCGCAACAACCCCCACATAGCCAATGAGCTTCACAGACCAACGACTAAAAAATTCAATGGGCAAGTCCGCCGACCAAGCCCGCCCATTGGTCCAATCCGAACCCTGTGCAACGGCCACTTGCAACGACCGACACGAACAGTCGCCCGTCCAATTCGCGACCCCATCAACTTCCGGTCCGGTCAAAGTCCACAATCGAGCTTCCTGCCATTCACGGGCTTCCACCGTCACCCATACACCGACGAGGTCTTCCCACCGAACCGGGTGATTTTACTATCCCCCGCTGACTCCGGCATCTCTCTCGTCGACGAATTCCCCGGTCGTTCCCGATATATACCGCCATAATGAACTCCAGTACCTTCGCCCGTCCCGCGCGGACACTTCTCACTGCCCGTATGCCCCCGGCGACCGCCGCTACTTTCACCACCAGTGCCGCCCAGGCTGCCCGCAAGCCAAAATTCATCAAGTACCGGTACATCAACCCCGATGCCAAGCGTGCTGGTCTTATCTACGACAAGGAGCGTATGGCGGCTGCTGCCGAGCTTATTCGTCACCAGTATACCGATGAGGAGCTTGCTGAGCTGAAGGAGAAATATACACCTGAGCAGTTTGAGGCCTTGCAGTTGGGAGAGAAGGTTTTCAAGGACGAGGATTTGGTTTTCCAGGGTCGTCTTCGTAATGACCCCCATCGCCCAGAATACTTGGAGGACTTCTCACACCGTCACCCCATTATCGATGTTAAGCCTGAAGTCATCCCCCGCGCCAGTGACTACAAGTTCCTTTCTCACCATGAGTACCTCGACAAGGTCATGAACAAGATGACAGAGCGGGCTATCAAGGAGATTCCAGGGATGGAGGGCAAGGATTTCGCTGGGGCTCTTAAGCTTGTTCGCTCCGTGACCTCCGACAACGTCGACTTCACCCCCGCCGAGATGAAGGAATTCGAGGCCTCGCCAGACAAGCTCGCCAAGGTCCTCCAGGAGTCCGCCACCGACCTCGATACCAAGGCTCTCAAGGAAGCCGATGAGAAGCTCAACGACATTATTTCTCAGACCGTCTTCACCAACAAGGAGGGTGACTGGGAAGGTGCGGTGGAAGCGCTTGCCAACATGGACGAATGGGGTCTTGATAACCCCCGCTTTGAGAAGATCTTTGGGCCCCGCAAGGAACTCACCCGTCTGGATCTCTTCCGCACTCAGAACATGCTTACTGAGGTGGATCCATCATACTCTGGTCTGGCTGATGAGCTTGGCAAGATCAAGGATATGCAGGGCCAGTACCAAAAGGATGAGGATCCCGATGACAAGGGCCTTGACGAGACTGGTGAGTATGCCTCTCTGAAGCAGCGTACCGGTCTCCAGGTTGCCGACCTTTTGTCCGTCGTGACCAAGGTCCTCTCGGTCCGTAACGTCCACAACCAGACCCGTCTGGGTAAGGTGCGTTCGGTATCCGTCTTCGCCATCGCCGGCAACGGTAACGGCCGTCTCGGTATCGGCCAGGCCAAGTCCACTGATCCCATGGTCGCCACAATGACGGCCAAGATGCTTGCCATCCAGAACATGGTGCCAATTCGTCGGTACGAAAACCGGACAATCTACGGTACTACGCGGGCCAAGATCTCGGGTACTGTGGTGGAGTTGAGATCGCGGCCACCGGGTTTCGGGCTGAGAGTTTCGCATCGTATCTTTGAGATGTGCAGAGCAGCTGGTATCCACGACTTGTCGGCTATTATCCCTGGTAACAAGAATCCTATGAACACGGTCAAGGCGGTGTTCCAGGCGTTGACGAACCAGAAGGATCCCGAGGTTATTGCGCGGGGTTTGGGGAAGAAGCTTGTTGATGTGCGGAAGGTGTACTTTGGTGGCAATGTTCATTAAGCATAGCAGGATGTGGTTTGGGGGTGACGATCAGGTGATCCAGGCCTGTGTATGATGAGGGTGATTTCTGTACTACTAGTGTGGGTGCGGACTCTTTTTGTCCTGGGAAGGGATTCACGGTTTTGTACTTTTATTGTGTCATGTTTGTTCTCGTTTCTGTAAGAGTTGGAGGTGATGAATGCCACTGGCTTTGGTCATTCAGTTGTATATTAGTATCCGATGGGTATCCTGTTCGGTGCATCGACGATAGTCAATAGAAGAAGGGGTAAAATAATCATTACAAAGAGCATATTCCATGGTATCATGACGGTGTGTCGTATCGTTTTGTCCTCCTACAGCACAGATCCATCATGCCATTCCATCTCTATCTCTGAATCCGCATGCATGGCCATTTCCCGCTGTTGCATTTCTTGCTGTTCCATCTCTCTCTGATGCTGTTCTTGTTGCTCGACTTCATGTTGCAACAGGATGTTATACACACTACTCTTTAATGCCGTGAAGACCAATCCCGTATTCCGCTCTAAATCTCGCAACCCGTCAATGATCATACTACTTGGGTCTGCGGCAAGTTCGTCTAGTATGGTGGCAAGCTGTTGAGATATGTTAGTCAGCTGGTACTGTCGCTTGGGCTGTGGTAGGGCTTACTTTTTTCATGTTATCCGCGAGTCTTTCATATTCTTCGAGGACTTCTGCTTCGAGAGAGGATATCTCATTTGGGTTGTCAAGGGAATCTGAATCCATTTTTGTGATGGGAAATGGGTGTTCTAAGCGAACTTCTAGTGGTTGATTCCAAAAACGCGATCGCGACAATAGCGATACAGTATTAGGAGTGATGTTTTCGCACTACATTGGTTTGATATGTGGGTTCGTAACCCTATTGTTGACCGACGTCTCCGAATTGAGGGATGTACATACCGTTATTTGACGTCGGCATTGTATCTACATCTCACTCTCCTTATCCAAGACCGATTTTTGCACTCCTAAAATAACACATCTAGGCGCATTGAATCGCCAAAAACTGCACATCTGTTGTGTTTGACACGAGATTTTGACAGCTTATCGTCACCGCGAGCTATGTACACGATATTAGCTTCTTAAAAATCCTTCATGCCATGAGATACGGATTTATTGGCACTTTCGCATGTCTAAGCACATTTAAGCATCTCAAGGTCCGTGTAGACTCGGGAGAAACATTTGAGTTTGACTGCATGGTATCGACTTAAACCAATGATAAGGCGAAATATTGGATCTTACAGAATTTAACTTTAACTTGGCCATGGACACCCATATAAGGTAAGATCGTATGTACATACGCATGTATGCGTACAAATATAACCATAACGTCGCTGTGGTATGACGTGAACATATCAGACGCAAGGGGTATCCTGTTATGCATGTATGCACTTTATTTCCAACAGTTCGAGGCCAACTGTATCAATCTCCATTCCGACAAATGACACGCTAGAACCAGTCAGGCCATTGTTCCTAGAGCGTCACATCCACAACGATAACATGAGCGGACTATAAGGATAGGTTGAGAGATAACCAAGGCCTCTGATGGTGTACACAGGTCATACAGTTACATACATGCGTTCCTCTAACGCCGCGCCTAAGACGTTGTATCGATGAATCCCAAGAGGATGCGACTTGCTGGTCACACTCGGTGTCCCAAAGTAGACAAAGAGGTACTTGGAACATGACTGGATTAAAGTCGCCGCAACTGTGGGCTGCGATTCACCTACACACACACATACAAAACGGGATCTTGCCTGATCAGGATTCTCGCAGTAACCAATGAGAAGCTATAACCCGTCGTCAAATGACTTGCATTTCTGGGCTGTCTCCAGGATTTACCTCTTTGCCTTGTAACCGAGGGCTGGACCCATCGCCCTCTCGCGAGGCTCGCCCCGCGCGTGCCGCAGCGCAAGGCCTCCAAGCAAGCGAGAATATATTCATGTTTACAATATCCAATGTCGTCTTAGAGAAAAGTTGCTGTAAACTTATCAATCACAATTGCGACGGTAGTCGGGCGGCACATTGTGTTTCATGCTGATATGACGATTTCAGGTTAGGCAAGTTACCCTATGATCTTCTCTTTCGTCATAACCAACGAAGTTCCACAGACTATCCTAAATCTAGACTAGCCCCTCCCTCCATGCCCCTCAAAATGCCTCTTTTGCGCAACAACGAAGGCGAGACATGACGAAGAACAGGAGGAGAACACATTAAGTTGCCCGTTTTGTGACGGGTGATTGTTCACTTGCTATTATAGCTCGTCCACGGTATACATGGGGAAGAACAATGCAAGCCCAATATTCTGCCCATGTATCAAAGCCTCATTAACAAAACAGAGAAACATGTTTCTAAGCCCCCCAAAGTCCTGCGTGAATTTAGAGTCGGACCTGGCATAACTTGAGGCCCTGATGCATGGGAGAAATAAAAAAAAAAGCGCTACAAGCGAAGATGGAGGAGGGATAGAAAAAGTCCTGGGGCTGTGCGAGGTTGTTGCGGCTTTAGCTATTACAAAGTGTTCGGAGCCGGATGACGGGCGGATGACGAACGAAAGAAACGAGCGTTGCGCCCGCGGCTTTGCGTCCACGTTTTGGCTGACGGTGGGTTGAGTTTCGGTGGACGTGGGAATCCTTGTTTGGGGTTGGGGTTCATTGGCCTGGTCGGTGGAGGGCGTACACATGTACTTGATGCGGGGTTCGTATTATAAGGCTGTTGACTTTGGAGGTGACGGAATGAAACTGGTGGCGGGTAATGACGGATGTTGTGGGTCGGTTTGGAAAGCTGAATAGTCTATGCGACAGGATGACGACTGTTTGGTTCGTTGTTGATATCCAAACATGGCCGTATACCCCGCCTTGTGTGTGTTGATGATGACATCGTCACTTTGCTTGACCCCCTGTGAACTTGACTTGACTAGCCCCATCATCTCCAAACATCCAACGCTAGCGTCCGTCATCCCCTGTTCGTGAGCGGGGATGAGCTTTGGTAAGAAGTCGAGGCCCGTCATTGGGGATTGTTGTCTCGGGTTCTCTTTAAAGAAGTACAAAGAAGTTATGACTACATGAGCTCACCAAAAGACAAATCCATCACATAGCGCGTTGAGAACATGGAAAATCTATCACATCTGCAAGAATCTGCGTCAGCGGCGTCACCCTAAACAAAGGCGGAATACAATTAGAAAGAATCCTTTTGACACTCGCGTCAAATCGACACCCCACACATCATCCCACTACACGAGAAAGTCAACAAACCACCCAAAACCCTGATTCAATTCCCATGGAATTCCTTCACCGCCAAGTCCCGGCCGGAAGAAAAAACTCTCGTATGGATGTACAGAGCTTCTAACGTCCATTGACGCTCCATTGTTACCCAGGAGAAACTTTCTTAGTGCTTGCATTGGCGGGTTCCAAAGTAACTCCATCTCCACAACGAGCGTCTCATTCCATGCATGAGTGACTGAGCGGCCGCCAGGGCGCATGTTAATCGCCGCTCCGGATTACCACCTCAAAAGCTGGTCCCTTGAGTCTTGGGCGTTTCCATAACTGGGCTGGCTGGATTGTAATCCGTTGGTTCCTGAATGGAATGTGGCGACCAATCACGGCGTCATAGGCGTCTTAGCTCGTGTACGGAAGATTGAAAAGATGGTGAACTGGTTAGCTCGTCATATCCTTCTAAATCGTATCAGTCAAGTAAGTAGGCCTGGAATGGTCTGATCATTTTGGTCTACGATGAGCCTGGATTACTGAATAGACCGTGCAGCGCGGATAGCGTCACCTGTGTGTTGCCGGACAAGCTTGATTCAACAATTGTGGTGGACCGGCTTTGTTTAGAGTTGCATCGCTTTGCCAATTTCTTTGTCAGTATTTGTTGCATATACAAATGTATTGTTGACGTATTACCGGTTGTCCAATTGAAGACCCGCCTCAAATTCATACATAGACACTCGGACGTCTATCAATATATGACCTTTTCCGGTGTAATTGGAGAAGTCGGCGCTGGGGGCGGCTGTGTGGCCACTTGAGAAGACCTACAGGCTAGGCTGACTACGTCGCCAAAAGACAATATCATCTTGACTAGGTCCAGAGTGAATATGAATATGCCTCAGTCTCAAATGCTTACACTGATAAGAAGAGGCCAAATGCACAAGATTCAGCCCATCACTGATTCCAATGTTTCCGTGAACCACTAATAAGACTATACCCCATGATGCCCGGGTGGATAGCGATGATCACTTGACAACATAATCGGACAATGCGACCTTAAATTTCCCCTTCGTGATTCCCATTTTGTCGGTTTAACTTCCCTACAAAAGAACGACAACGTCCCCGCCATAAACTGTCAGTTTCTTCCCACTTTCTCCCTTTAAACTTCACACTTTTTTTCTTTTCTCATTCTCGCCCCTGTCCCCGATTTGATACACACAGAGCAGAGTACAACAATCTTCTGACGTGCGTCCATGTACATACATACATACATATGTACAACATCGACACTGGAACCTGTCCATCACCATCCTGATCGAGAAAGTCACTGTCTGAGCCCTGGTAACTCAATCCACTTCACTAGACGCCATCACACCGAAAAGGTAATTGTCATATCCTACCTTTCAGTCCGAGTCCATTTTTCTCCACGTTTCCCAATTCATATCCCCAGATTATGGATTCACAGACACAAAGTTGTCTCCATCTTCCGACCACTTCAGTTATCGACGGTTCAAGTCAAGTCGACCACGAACACCCACCTCGTCATAGCCCACCGGTCGGTCTGGGCCCCCTGGTTGCCGACCTGGCCTTGTGCTGCATTTTTGACCGGGGAACCATTTCAATAAATGCCCACCTTAGGCAACACACCCTGGCCTAGTCTATTGAATGTGCTTTCAAGTGTGCCGTGAGATATGCCGCCAAATTTGCCCGTCCATCTCCGACGAACTCCCACCATTGTGTTGATTTCTGCCATGTCGTCACCTGGTGTTTCTTATTCCGGCGTGCGCATCATGATCGGAAATTCACATTTTCCCCATATCTGTGCTCCCTTTTTTCCTATCCTCCTTTCCCGCTCTGTCCGCCGTGATCTTGGATCCGTAGTCCTAGTATCCGCGTCAATTGTACATACCTGTATAGCTCTGTAACGTCTTGTTACAGGCCTGTCAAGCGCTATTGACGCCCGGCGCTAGTGCATGTCGATACCACATCCAGCACATAGAGTGCCCTGAATGCTGCTGTAGCCCACCCCCCGAACACCGCTATAATGTCCGCCCCCGAACGCTAACCAACCATCCATTTCTTGTCTGCTTGTAGCTCCTCCCCCTGTCGCTTATCGGCATCGCTGTCTTGATTGCTTGCCCGTTCCTCGACATCACCATCCGCCAGAAGGCCGTCAATCATTCGCCTTTCTAACTCCTGCGGGCGACCAGATTTATTGTTCATTACATATATCCCCAGATAATTTGCCACTTCAAATCCGTTAATATTGCTGTACTCCCACAGCACTCTTTCCTTTGTATCGTCCACGCTATCGTCTGTTGCTGAACCCTCGATGGCGACGACGGCCGCAAACCACTCTCTTTGACCGCCCTGTCTGCGTTGCTCTTCGCTTGTTCCATTCCATCAACCCATTCATTGTCTGTGTTTTCTCGCTTCCTTGGCCTCGACTTTTCCCCTCGCATTTGTCGCTTCCTCTTTAACCACATCCATTCCCTTTGCAATTTATTGCGCAAACACCTGGCTTCTTGTATCTGCTTGCATTTTTGCTGTCGCTGGTTGTCTTGTGTGGTTCCGAATTGACAATCGTGGACCGACAAACACCTTATCACACATTGACGCTTTATCCCCCGTTTTCTCTCTCCCGTCATACCATACCCGTTTCAAGAGGGCCGTTTTTGCGAGCCGATATTGACGGCCTCCATTAGCTATTTCGCCACCCCGAGTCTCCGGCGAGACATCTCGACTACCACCGAACCACAGCCGCCAAAAAACGCGCACTATAGAATCGCCTGTTTCCTGTTAATCCCACAATAATATTACAAGCTCGTTCGTCCGCTCGCGAACAGCTTCCGCCTGTATCTATTGAATGAGCGGGCTGTCTCACCCTCATAATCGCACCACCGCCTCTCCGGCGAATAGTGGCAACATGTCGGCCGGATTTAGTGTTGCGCCGGGCAGCAATCTCCACTCAGCCCCAAACTCTCAACTCCACAACCTTGGCCGCAATGGTCGCACACAGACTCCCGACTCTGATGCATTACTCAGTAGTGAGGACGAGACCGACCTTCATGGTGCTCTTGATGAAACCGGCAAGCCTATCTCGGCCATTGGCTCGGCTGTAGGCCCCGGGCCCGTCGGTTCCATGGCAAAGCCCCATGCCCGTCGCATGTCGTGGCTTGCCGAAACCTCGTCGCCGATGCACAGTTTACCCCGTAAGCACTCTTTTGCCGGCCCGTTGACCATGTCTCCTACCAGCTCCAACCCCAACACCCCCGGTTTCGACTCCACCTGGAATGTTCACCCCGCCTCGGCCGGTCTTCCGCGCGTCCCTCTCTCGTGGGGCGGAGGCAAGGATATTTGGTCCAATGCATCCACGCCAACTGCTGGCAACACGGACCGACGAGAGTCTTTTTCCCGTCGGCCTGATAATCTGGCCTCGCCAAATCTTGTGGCCCCGTTGACCGCTACGGGAAGCACATTCTTTACCGACCCTACTTCTGTTTCACAGACGCCAACTGCTACAAATGTCAATGGCGGGAGCCAGTTCCCCTTCTCGATTCCTCTGCATCCGACGCCTAAGACGTATCGGTCGCAGTCATATTCAGTCGGGCAACTCGAATCGTCAGCTGGTGTGATTGGAGGACGTCCTCGTATGCCTCACTCTGGCATCCCTCATCGCTCGTCCCGGCCTAGCATGCTGGGCGACTTGACTGAGGGTACGCTTGAGAATCTGCATGAGGACGAAGAGGTCGTTGACCCTATGCAGCGTGTCCCTAAATCGGCCGGCATCTACCCGTCGGCCGAGGCCATGCGCATTGAGAAGCTGGAGCGTGAGAACGCCCTCTTGCGCCAGCAGCAGCTGCATTACCAAAATGCAGCTGCAACCGCCCGTCGCCCTCGTACTACGTCCGCCTTTGGTCAGGGTATTGGCTTCCGCCCCGAAGATTCAGCCATTGATGAAATCGACGAGAATGGAGATGAAATGGACGCGAACAAGAAGTCTATGGGGCGCCGTCTTAGCGAGTACACTCTCCCCACTGCTTATCGTTCGGGGTTCTCTGTGGACCGTAAAATGGATGCCAAGAGTCGCCACTTCTGGCAATCGAATGCAGGTTTCAATGGCGAGACTGGACCATCAGGTCGTCGCCATTCGTTTGCTGCGGAGGTTCCAGCTCGCCAGCCATCAATCACCAACCTCAATGAAGTTCCAGTAACCATGCCTGGTGCTCCAAACATGGGGGTTTTGGGCCGCCAAGCCAGTATGAGCGACATGAAGTCGCCTGCTGACTTTAATTTGGCCTTTGATGCCACTACTGGTGGTAAGTTGTCCCTTCTTGTGATACCTACTTATTGTTAACTAACTTTTATCTTATAGCTCCTCGTGCTGCCATCAACCCCACTTATTTTGGTCCCGGTAGTCTCGTCTCCTCTCCCCAGCAACAACAGCTTGCTGGTGGAGTGTTCCCAAACCAGTTCAACCAGTTCAACCAGATGCATAATCAATTCGGCGGTCGTACCACTTCACCTCATCACCCTTCGTACCCAATTTCTCAGCCTCGGCACAACCAATTGCTTCACGTTGTTTTGTTCAAGTGCACCCGCGCGGATGTCTTCTACATTCAGGAAGGTACCGGCTTGGAAGTCAAGGCTGGCGATTTGGTAATCGTGGAGGCCGATCGTGGAACTGACTTGGGTACTGTGGCCAAGGTCAATGTTGACTGGCAGGCTGCCAAGGAGCTCAAGGAGCACTACGCCGAAGAGCACTACAAGTGGCTCATGATGTATTCGCAAAATGCCAAGGCTGTTCAGGATGGTTCGGTGGTCGCACCCGGTCCAAATATGATTCCGCCTGGTACTGTCGGTGGAATGGGTCCTGTTGGTCCACATCACATGCAGGAGCCAGTTTCCGGTGAGCTCAAGCCGAAACTCATCAAGCGTTTGGCACTCCAGCATGAGATTACGGCACTCCGCGAGAAGGAAGGTAGTGAGGCCAAGGCAAAGCGCGTGTGTATGCAAAAGGTCAAGGAGCACGGCCTTAACATGGAAATCCTTGACGCTGAGTTCCAGATGGACTGGAAGAAGCTTACGTTCTATTACTTTGCCGACAACTACATCAACTTCAATTCCCTTGTAACAGACTTGTTCAAGATTTACAAGACGCGTATTTGGATGTCTGCTATCAACCCAGCTTCCTTTGCCACCCCTTCGATTGGTATCCAAGCCCCGAGTGGTGTTGGTCCTGGTGCGGTATCCTCTAGCCGTGGTGGTTCTACCGAACGCAGACCATCACAAGCCTCAGTCCAGCCAATGCAGCAGCAGCAGCAACAACAACAACAGCAGCAACAACAGATGCCTAACCAACATGGCATTCAACAGCAGATGCAACAAAACATGCACCAGCCACAAATGCAGCAATACCAGCAAGGAGCCATTGGCTCCATGGGACAAGTCAACGCTCACATGACACCACACAACATGGGGGGTCGTCAAATGCCCAATATGGGCGGATATGTTGGTATGGGAATGCCTAATGTGACAATGTTCAACGGCAATGTTAACGTTGGTAATCCAAATGCCATGAACAATGGAGTCAGCATGGCAAATATTCCGGGTATGCCCGGCTACTCTGGATCATACGGGTCTTCGCCCCGTGGTGGATCCAGCCCATACAACAATACGCCCATGGCAGCACCGCCATCAGGTCCATGGACTCAAGATGGTTCTCTCAGCACAGGACCACGTGCCGTGATGGGCAACGGCGGGTCTCCCGTCGGCCAGATTTCTCCGCAGTTGCAAGGCAATGGCGGTCAGATGGGACCAGGTGGTCAACAAAATGCGGGTGCTGATTGGATGCCTAATGCGATGCAGAACCTGTCGTTAAACCCTCGCTAGCTGCGACGGGGACGCTGACATGATGTTTCTTTCACTTTATTTGTTCTGATTATGCCCTTTTTTTATTATTTTTTTGAGATTATTTGTTGGGCTTTTTGGTTTGTTTTTTGAGTTTGTTTGGTTTTTGTTGCTACTAGATGATACACATTGTATGCGTACTGCGTACAGAGACATGCTCATATAGAGAGATGGATGACTTTTTCTGGGTTGCTTTGCGTGCTCTTGGGTTTTGATTTTCTTTTTCTCTTGCTTTGTACTCAGTATTTAGACTAAGCGATGGTGGGTGGAGGACGTGAAGATGCGATAGACAGGACTGGTGTTGATGGATCTAGAATTAGACACTACTGTGAGACGGCGGTGACATTTTTTTGTTTAATGTTATTATTACTACTGTTTTTGTTTTTCAGCGTTTGGTCTTTTCGGTTTATTTAGTTGCGTTGATGCCATGGCAAGTTGGCGATAATGGGGTCCTGTTCCACGTGATGTGGGTTAATACTGGAATAATTAACCCTACTATTGTACATCTGATTTTGAGGGGAAAACTTGATTGTTTCGTATGTTAACTAAATCACATTTCTCCATCGCTTCTTCGGATGAGTACCATGGAACCAATATCACTCAATGTTTTATTAACCAAGTGCATGTGCACTACAAAATCATGCCGGTATAGGGAGTGACAAGGTTTGTTTAGATTATGTGTTTGATACATGCACTCGTTTTACTGTTCCGTGTTAGTACCGACTTTTCTTGATGGATGCCGAGTGAGCCGGGTGGACATGGGATGTACAATGTATGTGACACGGAAGGAAGGAGGGAGGGAGAAAAGAAGCTTCTAAGAAGGGATTTATATGCGTCAATTGGGTTGTTTGTAGGTGGCCCATTTTGGCGCTGGATTGGCGCTAAGATGGTGATTTTTGACATGGTATCACAGGGTTTTAAGACATTGGCGGTTGTTCTGTATGTGAAGATGTGTATAGTTCATGATGTACTACCGAGGAGGATATGAGATATCAGTCATTTGGTCTTGGATCGCCAGGAACGGAGGATCATTTCTCGGTTTCTTTTCATGATTTGAGAGTTTTTCGCAGGTTTGGTGGGGATTGAGTTCGTGAAGGGGACGCGGGGGTTCGTGAGAGGATAGGGTTGTGAAACGGACCCTGGCGCGGTGCTTGGACTGGGCGGTTTGGGATGTTACGAGGCATATGAGTTTGAGTTTGAGTGAGTGAAGATGGAGACATTTCGATGGTGAGTTGTGCATGATGATTTATCAGGTTCTGGAATGGGTTTATAGATAGATGGTACATTTCTATGTTGGGATGGACAAACAGGAAATATTGACTGATGATATTGACGTGATTGCCCGCACATCCAAAGTTAAAAGTTACCCACAGGCTTGGAAAATAGACCTGATACGATGAAACAATACTTTCTCTATCCGCCGTCGCTTCTTAGCCAAGGAACCAGAAACTACCACCTGGAACTATCCTCGTCAACTATACCGCCCACTTCAAAACATAAGCCTCATTCCTCTCAAACAAAGGCGTCTTCTATTCCGATGATAATCCGGCCCGTTGCATTTCCGTCAATATGTACATACATATGTACGTAAATACCTTCAAACTCAAAACACAGACCAATAACCCCCATGCATCCAGATTCCGCTGCCACTGAAAAAATCCGTCTAATCCAGGATCACATAACCCAAGAACCAAGCTATGGTCTAGATATCTGCCGGGCATTGTCCACCACTTTGACACATTCAATACGTGTGTCTCCCGTGCTAGTTTTATTTTCCTCCTCTCCCCTTCTTCTTTTCCTTTTTTTTCTTTCCCTTTTTCTTTTCTCAAGTGTCACAGAATTAAGCAGACGTGTGCGTAATCCCTCTTTCCGTTCTTCTCTCCCCCCTTCTTTGCTTTCGCTTCTTCGCTTTGTTGCTTGACTTGGTCGTTTCGAATAGCGTCATCATTGTCGTGTTTCTTGACTGTGGACTTGCTCTATAAGATTTATTTTTCTTCTCATTCATTCTTTATATTGTCTCTCTTTTTTCTTTTTCTTTTTTTCTCTTTCTGTTTTTGTTGCGTTGTGCTCATTGACCAATAGTTAAGCCTTCGGTCTTGTTCATCGTCGACTCACCAACTTTGATATTTCTTTCATTTTGTTCTTTGACATATTGACTGAGTGTGCTTGCACGTATCTTTCTTGTCTGTTCTTCACTTGTTTCTTCGTGACGGACTGGTTCTGTTGGTTTATTTGTTTGATTCGTTCGACTGCGGTTCTCCTTTCTTGATACCCACCAAGCTCTTCTTCATATTCCGACTCGCTGTTGTACTGGTTACCACCACAGTGCTGTTCACATCCACAGCCCACTGCCTCTGTTACTTTCCCCAACCTATTAGCCGGTCTATTCGCTTCATCTTTACGAGTCACTATTAACATAATCGCCATGCGTGTCTCTATTGCCTTCATCCTTTCCCTCGCGGCTTCCGCTTCCGCCTCCGCCGTCGGTGCTCGCGCCGAACCTTCTTTTGCCGAAGGTGTCACCCCCTCGCCAATCTTCGAAGATGTCACTGACACTGCTACTGGTGCTGTCACTACCTCCTCCGCCGTCACTACTTCGGCTACTTCCGCTGCTGCTACTACTTTGACCGACGATTCTACTTCCACCGCTGTCGCTACCACCACTCGTCGGAGAAAGAACAACGGCAATGGTCGCAACCGGGGTAACAATGGAGGTAACAATGGAGGTAACAATGGAGGTAACAATGGAGGTAACAATGGAGGTAACACTGATGGTGCTACTACCGCCAGCCCTACCAATACCGCTACCACCTTTCGGAGCCGCACCCGTGCCGCTAGCTCGTCATCGTCGACTGCTGCTGCGGCTGGTAAGTTCGTCGAAACCACGTGGCCTGCCGGGTCGACCCCGTCTCCTGTCTTTGAGCCCGTTGGCGACTCTACCACCACCAGTGCTTCTGCCGCTGATGTTACTGGTTCCATCTCCGACAAGGCTAGCAACCGTACCGAACCCACCTTTGCCGACGGTGTCACTCCTTCGCCCATTTTCGAGACTGTTACTGATGTCATCACCATGACTGTTACCGCCACGGGTCCCGTTACCACTACTTACGTCAACCCCTCCACCGATGTTTTGTTCAGTAACTCCACCACCGCGGCCTTGATTGCTAGCAACACCTCTGCCATTGCTACTACTACTGCTGCTGCGACCACTTCTGCTGCACTACCTTCCGGAATCTCCATTGGTGTTAACCCCACCTTTGCTGAAGGCGTGACTCCCACCCCCATCTTTGAGGTTGTCACTGACGCCGGTAGCAGTGCTACCACCTCTTCCGCTGCTACGACTACCCAGATCAGTGGTAAGGATGATGGTGCCACTGGCGTTGATGCCAGCTTCACTTCGGGTCAGACCCCTAGCCCAATCTTCAGCACCATTGAAGACAACGTTTCGGCCACTTCCACTACGGTCTCGTCCGCTTCTTCCACCAAGGCCTCCTCCACCTCTGTCCCCGCCACTACCACCGCCTCTTCGAGCGCTACTCGCACAGGAGCCACTGGTGTTGGCGCTACATTTGCTCCTGATGAGACTCCTTCCCCCATTCTCGTCCCCGTCTCTGACGTTGCTACCGCTACTTCTACCACTGCCTCTGCCACCAGATCCGGCGCCGCTTCTCCTACCGGCACTGGTGCCGTTAGCCCCGACTGTGCTGAGAAGCTCGCGAGAATGGAAAGTCGTATTGCCCGTCGTGCTGCCCGTGCCGCCAAGCGGGAGCGCAAGGCCAAGAGAGCGGCTATTCGCGCTGCCAAGCGGGAAGCTATGAATGCTATGTAATCGCTTGTTCGTCTTTGAGGGTAATGTCTGGAGGTTAATGTTAGGAGGTGTGCTGTTGATTAGATAAAGTGCTTAGTTCTTGCGTTTGATATCCTGTATCTTTTTTTGTTAGTCTATAATGACATAGCGAGGTCCAAAGTTAAGATCTTGTGTTTCTTTTGTTTTTGAATTTATGATGATATCACCCAATGACATGTGAATCTATCAAAGGATTTTGAAAGGATGTGACAACCAAGACACCGGATGTGTGTCATTTTTCAACTCAGGTACACTATTGAAAGTGCGACCATCCTCATTTGGTACGCAGAAAATTCGTGTTGCACTAAAATTTAGGGTTGAAAACTGCAATGTCATGATGAAAATATGTGTGTATTATAACTTTTTCGACACACCCGTAAACGCCAGCAAGTCAAATAAGAACAGGAAACAAAAAAAATTGAGACTACCACACTAGTCGACCTCTTATCTCGACTTGGTGAATCCATTGCCAGTCTTCCGCACCTTGCTTGGCGGCGCCGCATCGTTATCACTGTCGTCCTCATCACCCGAGTCCTCAACGTCACTGTGGTCGACATCGTCCTCATCGTCATCATCCTCGTCATCGTCCTCCTCGTTCAACTCCTCATCGTCGTCCTCCTCGTCAGAATCTCCCAGAATGCCATTGGCCGCGGGAACCTCGTCGATCTCCTCATCATCATCAGCCGCACCGTGGGCCACATCGGCATCTTGTCCTTCAACCCAGATGACATTCTCCTCGTCATCTTCGTCAGCTCCGCGCCGACCATCCTTGCCCTGCATGCGCTTGCGCATTTGCATCTGAAGCTCCAGGAGATCCAACTTTCCTTTGAGTACCAACAAGCTATTCAAGCCGCGCGACCGCTCCGCAAGAACCTTTTGCAACATCGCAAGCTTCTCCATCACCTCGCCCTGCGCCGCAAGGGAGCCTCCGTGTGCGACTAAAGTCCACTGCACCCACTGGAGCAGGGCACCGGCGCGACCCGGCCGTCTGTGAATACGAGTGGAGAGCTTCGTCAGGAGAGAGCCGGCGAGACCGCTGTCCAAGCGCTCAATGGTGGCGCGGACGGCCGAGGGGTTGGAAACGGCGAAACAGCTCTCAAGGAGCTCCGCATCATCGGTGCGCAGAGCCTGCGACAGGACAGTAGCGAGGGACGACAGAGAGGGCGCGGCAATCGTAGTGGTGGATGCGGCGGTTGGTGTGCGGGTAGCCTTGGTGGTGGAGAGAGCGGCGGAGACGTCAATGGGGGTGTTAATCAGGTCACCAAAGGTGGGGGCTTCGGGGTCTTCAGCGTCGGGGGTGGCGGGGGCCTCGTCGGCCATGGCGGTGTCGGCATCGTTGGTCACAGAGTCATCGTCGGAATCAGAGGGCTCGTCGTCCGAGATCTCAATGGGTGCGCGCTTCTTGTGCGGGGCGTCGGTGGTGGTGACGGAGGCTCGGGACTCGTTGACGGTGGCTTTTGTGCTGGGTTTCGCGGAGCCTTGGAGGCGGGGAGCGGCCACCTTGGAAGGGGTTTTGCGCTTGGTCGCCGGGGCCATTGTGATCGGTTTGTGTGTGTTTTGGGGGCGGGTTGGTGGGGATGTAGATGTGCGGATCGCGAACTCGATGCGGTGCGGGTGTGGTGGGCTTTTGGGGGTATCAATGAGACAAGATAGGTCTATTGGAAAGTCTAAAAGTCAATATCGACTTCGGATATGCAAACAGTCAAAAAGGAAAAATGCAATGATTAACAAATAGTAACTGTACGAGTGATTGATCTCGTTTTCTGCCTCTATCACCAACGACTTTGCGCTGCAAAAATTACCATAACTTTTTCGTCGCTCAAACTTTTTTTCTGCCGGCTTTGAAGCCAGTAATTCATTTCGACCAATTAGAACACTGTAAGTGCCCCACCGCCCTGGCGGTGAAAATAAATATGGGGCAAGGGTTAGATAAGCGATAAGACAGCCATTAGGAACTTGAACCATGAACTCCTTTGTGTATCTCGTTACACTAAATCAGACCTCAACCGAGCAATGCCGCAATGACTTTCCCTGTTATATAGGGATGCAAGATGCTTGGATTACACGGCATACCCGACATTGACGATCCGGCCCTATGCAGGCACACAACGGGGGGAAGATATTGTGGGAATATGATCGAGAAGAAGGAAAAGAAGGAAAGAAGGGAAACATCGGCCGATACTTACATCTAGATTATTCCGTGCGATGCAGCTTCCCTTGCGGTATTGTGCTGTTTCGTCTTATGTTTGGGACGGATGGGATTGAGGGGATGGCCGGCCAGATTGGGAGGGTGTTGGGGACGCGTGGAGGGTGGATCTTGTTGAACAGTATGGGACGGATGTTACAATGGGTGGGTTTCCGGCCATTAGTATTTGGATTGTTTGGGCTTTCCGGATGAAGGGGGGGATTTGGTTTTGTCAGCATATAAGAGAGATGGAGGAGACTGTTGGATGTTATCGTGATCTTGGAACATCATCATTCGACATCACCGACGACACTACCACTACCCAGCGACCCAAAATGCTTCTGTCTACCCTACCCTTCCTTATTATGCCGCTCATGGCATCCGCCCATATGGAGATGAAGTCGCCAACCCCCTTCCGCTCAAAGTACAGCTCTCTAAGCACCTCACCTGACTACGACATGACGAATCCTCTATCCAAAGATGGCTCCAACTTCCCCTGCAAAGGCTACGAGACTCTCCTCAGCGACCCCGAAGGCGCATCCGTAGCCACATGGTCCGCCGGCACCACCCAACAAATCACCATAACCGGCGGTGCCATCCACGGCGGAGGCTCCTGCCAGTTCTCCATGTCCTATGACAAGGGTGCCTCTTGGCATGTCATCCACAGCATCATCGGTAACTGTCCCGCATCCACCGGCGACTCGACCTACCAAGTCCCCATTCCCACCGACGCACCCTCCTCCGACACCGTCCTATTCGCCTGGACCTGGTACAACAAGCTTGGCAACCGCGAAGTATACGGTAACTGTGCCCATGTAACCGTGGCCGGATCCGGATCCGCCGACTCCACATCCGCCACCGACGCACTCGCCGGCTACCCCGCCATCTTCCGCGCCAACATGAACACGGGCTGTACAGTCACCGAAGGCACCGATGTCCTCTTTCCTAACCCCGGAAACAGCGTCGACAAGCAAACCGCCGGGACGCCCCCGTCCGGCTCCTGCGACGGCGGTGACACATACGGTGGAATCCCTGGGTCGTCGGTTCCGACGACCGGTACGTCTTGGCCCGTTGAGCCTACGTCCTCGAGCGCGAGCATCTACGGTGATGCGACGCCGCTGCCCCCCGTTGAGACGTCATCTGCTGATGGCTATTTAGCGACAGGAACACCCACTTCCACCTCTGTCGATACGAGTGTGTCGGCCACTGATTACCACAGTGCAGTTACAGGTACCATCCCCCCTACATCTACCCCATCTGATTCTTCCCTTGCCCCTTCTGTCACCCCGTATCAAACATCAGCCTACACTACCTTTGTTACTTCAGCCATTACAGGTCCCTTCCGGTAACCGGTTGGTGACGAAGGGTGCGTTGTCTGTTGGTAGTCTCTTTGGGACGGTCCATGCTTCCAGGTCACCATCTCACATTATTTCCTTGGGTCAATTAGTGTACTGGACTACGCGGACTATTTCGTCTCGGCCGTTTGGGACTATTGATGGGTGCTCGGGGACTGGATACCCTCGTTATTCGGATGTTAGTTCTGACTATGATGCAGGCAACGATTGGCCTGATTGGTTTAAGAAGGGAGGGTCTCCACAGTGTCGACCTCAGATTTATGTGGTATGCATGTTTATTGCAATGGTAGCGTTTATGGGGTAAATACATGTGTTTTCGATGACACAGGTTGGTAGATGTGTAGTTAGTTCATACAATGATGATTTACTTGTCAATATTGTTGCTAAAACATTTTTCATTCCCACGTATTTTGACAATGCTAAGGCCAACTACCTTTAAAAGCTAGACTTGAAACCACTCGATGATCCTGATGCATCGGCACCAGACCTCTCCTCAGGCGTGCTGTCCATCTCGTCGTCGGCCATATGCTCATCATGGCCATTGTTGTCGGCGACCGAAAGCTCGCCGAACCCCGAGACAACCTCATCAAGAGCCCGAGCCTGCTGACGAGCATTCCTGGCGGCGTGCATCCGCGTGCGTCTCTGGGCGTGAATGGCAGTCATTGCCTGTCTACGACGGACGTTAACAAGCTCTCTAACGTCTTCTCTGTCGCCACCCTGGCCTTCCCCAACAACGGGTTGCCATTCCTGTGTCCCGCCTACCGTAGGGTAAGACGTCACAGTAATTGTTTCTGGACTACGGTGTAAAGTGCGCATGCTAGTGGGCTTTGCGCGGCCAGAAGTCTTCCGGGGCATACGCTTGGCCCGACGCCCAGGGAGAGTATGCATATGGAAACTCCCGGGGGCGGCGACCAGACTGAAGGGGCGTAGGGGATAACGGCGGAGATATTCCTGGCTGGTTTTCTCGTTGTGAGCGGTGGCAGCGGAAAACCAAAAGCCAGGCCCGGCGTTGGGGCGATCTGGAGTGGCGGGGGGAGTCGTCGCCGAGGGGATCTGGTTGCTGCCATTGCCGGCGGACTTTGTGGAAGAAGGATCTGAAGACATGTTGATTGAGTTCAGTGGTAAACTATAGATGGTTGTTAGAGCTTTACTAGTTGGCGCAGATGGGATGCTCGGTACTTACATTGGGGCAAAGATAATGCTTCTGACGAAGATGGTTGCAGGCTGGGTGAAGACTCTGAAATGAAAGAAAAGAAAAAAGAACGGCGAATAATTCCATGGCACTGGAAGCTATTTTATACGCAAATAGACCCAGACGGCATGCGAAATGCGCTAAACCGAAGTTCAAGACCAGTGAGACAAAGCAGAAAGTCTTATCTCTTATCATATCTGAATTCCAACTCGCTCTTGACGTCATCCGGACTGGAAATAGCCAAGAATCGGAGAAACATTCAAGAGAAAGTCAGTAGTGCACTGTAACCAGGCAAACATGTATTCTCCACGAAGACCCGATGTCACTGGATGGCGCCCTGAGTTGTCCCGTCGGTGGTTTCAAGGTTACTGACTTATAAGACTTTGACGAGGACTACATTTTGTGTTTCTGAGTTTCTTGACGAGACTGATGAAAAGTCTCTGTTGGCTCTGATTTAGTCGGCACTTGAAGGTCAATTGATCGTGGATAACTCTCCTGACACCGAAATCTAGAAAACAGTTGTCGAGCCTGTATGTCGTGTGATTAGAATTTGTAGTTACGTGATAGGCGTCGTTGAGTTGCTGTATGGTGGTAGATAGATCGAGGGACTTTGGTGGTAAACCCACATTTTGTGGCGAACAAACACAAAAGTTCAGATACACAGGAAGAAAACAATAACACAAATATACACTGTGAAACTGGAAGTAGACGGAATTGTTCTGGTTCGATGATCCAGAAGACGGAAACCCCAAAGACCTAAAAGCCCTGGACATAACCGGCTCAGGATCTTATCATCTGAGTTGAAGCCACCGTCCTCCAAGGCCACTTCGTCGTCTTCGTCCTGGCATATGTTCATACTCCACGCTCTCAAAGCAGTTAAAGTTGGAGATACCGAAATCGGAATGGTTGAAAAAAGATGTTTCTCGCTTCGCAGGCTAAAATGACGGAGAGAGAGGAGAGTCTAACGGTACACGGCGTGTGGTTATCACTGAGGATGCCGGAAAGCCTCGTAGCGGACAGAAAGTCATTGGCATCGAAAGCCATGGAAACCCACAGAGACTTTCCGTTTCGGCGAAGGTTATTGAGATATGGGGAAGCGTGGTGACGAATAGCCTCCAGGCCAGTCTCAGACTTGTTGTCTGAGACCGACGAATTAGAAAGTGGCAAACGGCTGAGTAGTGGGAAGAGTAGTCTGTGGGAAAATCCCTGAGGAATTTGTGGTGAGATGTGTTTTTTTTTTGTCGCTAGTGTCTTCAGAAGTCCTATTGCTTGATAAGGAACATATTTTTGATCATGCGAGGGGATACTAGTAAATGTAAGAAAAGAAGATGAAAAAAACATATGTGTGTACATGCACAGGATGTAAGTGACAAGGCTGGGTTGAAAATGTCAAAAAAGGGAAAAGAGCTACAATACTAACCCATTCGGTAGAACACTGGAGAAATGCTTCAAGCTGACAGGTTGACCCCAGAGGTTCCTTTCCAATTGACTCGCAAGTCGAAAGATCTTAGGCTCGGCATTTATCAAGCTAGAAGGGTTCCCCAGACAGTTTCCCCAGACAGAGACGAAAAACCCTTAGCCATAGTAACCTTGTTAGGACTGATCTCAATGATTCCACCGGTCTTACGAGACGTTAGTGTGCTCCTGTACATAGCTGTCCGCCAATCAATAGTCGTCAACAAGAAATGGGAATTAATTATTGGGCGCTAAGAGAACCCGGTGACCGTTTCAGAATTTGCATTTCCCGGATTCAACTCGGATATCAGAAGGAGGGGTGGCATAGAATACAATATGACGTCATCCAAAAGGCATGAGAAATCGTTGCTGGACTAGAATCACTTAGCTCGAGGAGTTGTTAATCACGCGCCTCGTAAATTTGGACGATTCAACTCCAAAATCAAACAAGTAGCGGAGAAAGAATCGTAGTAGCCTAAGTTTGTAGAGGGACTGTGATGTATATTTCGAAACTCCGAATTTCATGAACGCCGAAATAAGCCACTAAAGGCGGGGTTCGACTGCCAGGTTGAATAGAATCTACTGGGCACAACAGACAACCAAGGACATGGTATCTGCCATGACGAGAGCTAGTGGGTATACCAACATCTGGAGTATAGATCGTTACATTGATTCATGGCACTTGATAGCGATACAACTGTGGATGGGGAAATAAACTTTTTATCAAAACAAAATAACTGAACCAATATGTACATAGCGCCAGGACACCGACTTTATCCAACCCGATTCCAAAAAATAAACATAAGCCTTTTGCTGTGGAGATGGACAACGAAATAGTGTTTCAACACATAAAGTTGTAGTAGACAGAACTCCGAACCGATGGGAAGCCTGCGGAAATAGCGGTGGGTGAAAGGCGCTCAGTGTTGGATCTACTGAGACCCAGAAGAGTTGGTCGGCTCATCAACGTCCATAGCCTGGTCGTAATCATCATCCATTTCGTCGTCAACATCATCATCCTCATAACCAAAGTCAGAATGCTCAAGGAAAGCAAGGCCCAGGAACCCAACGACAGACTGCTCCCCGTCGTTTTCAAGCACACCTTCAACATCGGGGAGAGAGACACGGCGAGGTGTGGTGCCATCACGCAGAAACTGAGAGCTATCGGAGGAAGACGAGGTCTCGGATTCGTCAGAAGACATATCGTCTTCTGAAAACATGTCGGCCATGTCTAGGCGAGTGAGAATGGTTGTGGCAGTGTCGTAAGTAGTTAAAATGTTGTTGTCGAATGCGTCACGGAATGTCTCATTGTCAATGACATCATCGACTTCATCGTCAACTACATCATCCGAGGCGGGGGAAGTGTCGACGGGAGTATTGACGGGGTTCAGGATAAAGGACAGACTGCACATGGTCTGAACTCTGCGGAGCTGTTCCGGGGTAAAAGTGGGGAGGTTGTCGGCGTTGGAGGATGATTGCCCGCAGTTAAGGCTGGCCTTCATGAAATCGGGGCTGACAGTCATTTTGAAGAAGGAGGTAGTTAATGTGTGTTATTTGGTGAAAATAAATGATTGAGGGGGGGAAGCGTCTGCTTGAAATTGTGAGAGTAAAAGGTTAAGAAACTCAAAATAATGATTTGTGATAACGATGTTAAGAAAGGTTGGACTGAAAATAGTGAATCGATCGATAAAAATGTTGAAGATCAAGGAGGGCTAACGAAAGTGTTGACGGAGAGAGAAAGAAAGAAAGTCTGATTCTAGGTGAAGACAAGCAAGCTAAATATATCAGCCGATGGATGTACTCACACACATTAATTATTATTTAGGAGCGTTGAAACAGTGTTTAGTGCTTCATGTCGCTCTACAGGGCATATACACCACTGAAAAGAGTCTTGATGGTTACTGTCAGGCCTAGATTCCCAGTTTGTCGCCTGTAAATCCTGATAGGTGCCGTGTATGTTAGACAAGAGGAGTAGATGGTATCAGTGACCATGTTAGGACCACACCTCATTGAATGGCTAGCTCACTGGCTACAGATGATAGCGGGGTGTTGTATGCGCTTGTAAATCGAAGCTGCTATAATCTACGTGAGCTCGATATTGCACATTTACGGAAGCGGAACCTTCGGGTCATCTAGTTCATTAAATCTCTGAAGGTTTTCGGTTCAAGTTTGAGAAACATCACACCTTCGTTGCAATTCTTGGGATGCGGTTATCGAGTGGAGTCTGCCGGGAAAATAGCCACCCTATTCAATTAAGATTATTGGAGAAGTAACAACTAATATCACGATTTTAAAAACATGTATTCGCGGCAACACTGACACACCCACTCATTAGACTGTCGTGGTGTTCTTAATTCAATCAAAAACCAAGTATAGTCTCGTGGGGTGCAGGTGAGCTTTGTGCAGTCAATAAGTGGAACTCACTCATGTACCTTCGTGCAGACATAAAAAATCGGATTTTATTCTGTAAAGAGAAAAAGGCACGTAATTTGGGGTGATTGCTGTGTCCACGTGAATTCCAGCTGTTCTTCTCTATCTTGAAAGCGATGTCGTCGTTCCGTGTAGAAGTATGCTGAATTTGGCACTAGCTCTGGTTTCCCACTGAGTTGTCGTTTCGTTGGTGAAGTGTTGTCGGACATCTGCGTGCATGCATGCATGTTTCGATGTAACATCGGCTGTTGTTTCCTTTTCAAGCTGCATGACAACTCAGCTTGTATACAGAGGTCTACATGGGTTATGTTTTGACAGCATGAATAAACTGGTAACTGCAAGCAGAACACATGGATATTGCGCCTTTCATCCCGCTTTAGTCAGTTATGGCCCATGTTCTTTTCTCTTCGGTATGGTTTCCTGTGAATACTGCACGATGTAATTGTTTCTGGGTTGGGAAACTTTCACAGATTAGTTCAACATCAACTGATTTTTCAGTACTCACGCCTTTTATCAATCACTTTTTTAACCAGTACATTTTATTTGGGCGTTCAATTATTGTATCCCGATTTCAGCATTCTTCGTTCTCATATCTACCCAGTAAATTCGACCATAAATCCTAGATGATCGTGAAATTGCGGGGTCGAACGTGCTAACATTAGCGAACCACCCAAGATCCGCTACAAAATAACGCTTGTGCAACCACAAGATCATTAAGCGAGAATTGATATCAAGGGCACCTTCGAACCAACCAACCAACAAAACGCGGTCACCTTGGGCCATGGCGAGTTCCTACATACAGTCCTCTTCAATGCCGCCCATATGCTTCAATTTGCGAGGAAAGGGTTGGATACAGCTCAATACCAATATGCCTACGGTATAGCAAAGCACTATTTGCCACAGATCAGGGTTAATTGCCACACTCGCTCTAGAAAAGGGCTTTATAAAATCAAAGGCGCCTGCAGGATGTTGGGGTAGCATGTGAGACACTCTCTCAGAGTAGATGTAAAACCCCTTGCCTTCATCCGTTACCTCTTTTTACTGTACTTTCTTTTCTCTCTACTGGATACAGCCACCTCCGGAGGGTCCAATCTCCCGATACTTCCGTTTCAACTCGAAATAATCCATATCATGTAAGAACATCTGGTAAGGGTCCCGGTATATCCAAGTCGCTAACAATCAATCTAGTTGAAGATTATGTCATCTCCGGCTCAATCGTCATCGACCGGCGGCACCACCCCAGAGCGCCGCTCATCCGGTCCCCCGAATAAGGCCTCTCTGGCCTACATTCTGACTGAGAACGTTGAGGTCGCCAGTTCTCACTCTGCCAAACGCTGCGGACTATCCATCGCTGATTTACTGAATGTCGAGGACATTGAGGTCGACGTTACTCGCCACCACCCCCTCACCATTGAGGAGACGCCCAACTAAGGTTTTTTTATGCTACAAGCGGTTAGGTGGCTAAAATTGCTAGACTCCTTAGAAGACACTTTCTTCCATTATCCTATTCCCTGTTTATATGGCTGTAGATGTGAATGTGATTTGTATGTGACATACGAACAACGCCTCTGTCATCCTATAAACCGATGAGAAATAACACACTCAGAGTCATTCCACAGTTGCCATGCACAAGACAAGATAGGCAAGTCTGCGTTGGCTGGCCCCTCTGTGTTGTAAAACCCATGACAGGGCATCGATGCAAGAAAGGTTTCGTAATAACCATAGAGGCCGCGTGTGCAAAGGTGCTTGCAAATGGCATTCTTATATTTTGCCATGAGCTTAATTCTGTACTTGTATCAACGGCTACGATGATGGTGCGGAAGCATTTTAGGTTCGGTTGTTGGTTTGAGGTTTACTCGACAGGTTTGACTTCAGTCTAGAGATCTAGAACATAAACTGAATGTAACAGCGTTGTCTAATGTAATTACAACGTCGCTGTGGAAAGCGTCGGCAGAAGGAGAAGGCGTTCTGAGAGAATTGGTCATGAGTGAAGTTCGTCTGTTTCTTGGTGGGCTTGGCAAAGGACTTGTATCATCAGCCGTGGTAAAGTTGAGAGTGTATTGTGTATTCGGGTATCGATTTGGGGTCTGTTTGAAATGGAAGATTAGCATTTCGCCGCATATCACACAAACTAATTGCAACGTCAATTTCAAACCTGGTTACAACGTTACCGTCGTAAGTGTCGGAACACAGCACGGGGTCTTTGGTAAAGACGCTTTGAATGATATCGCCGGTCGGTGGCTTCTTTCTGAATATCTCAGCACGTTCTGTAGTGCGTAGAGGTGGGTGTTGTGTATTCGCAGCCAGACCTGGAGTTGACTACCTTCAAAGCTGTGGATATCTTGAGGATTCGAGTAAACAAGATGCCCGTCGAGACATGAAGGGGGCTTTGATGATATTGCGCGGATGTGAGGAATAAGCGGAGCGGTGTCTGCGACGGACCTGGGAGAAACCTGTTTTATTGCGTTTACCCCAAAAGCCCAGATGTCATGAAATATTTCGAGGGAAAGGCGACAACAATTTCCAAGTTCAAAAATAAGGCAAGGAAAAAACCGGCTTACACCCAGAGCGAGTGAGTGCGCCGATGTTTTCCGGTACCGAGAAGCTTCAACGGCTCCGTGAAGATACTGGGCGTGTTCTCAAGTTCACACTTTCAACGAACGGTAGACACAATTCCACACTAGTGGGGTATTAAAAACACACCCTGGGGCGTGAACCTCTGTATTCCAGCAGATGGTCAACGCTAGGGTTAGATGTCCCTTTCGAGAAAGCACCGGGTTACACAAGACCCTGGCTTTTGGCAGGCAGGTCTGGCGACCATAGACCCTGATGAACCAACATCAATCATTGAATCAATCAACCCGTTAACACAAGATACCCGAGCAACTAACAGACTTCTATAGGCCCATAGGCCATTCAACAATGACCGGCTGCAATGCAGCTCAAGCCACAAAGGTAAACTGCTCCCGTCCTTCACCCCGGCTCATTACGCCCCCATACTTCCGACGCTGTCTGCGAAGACTGCTTTTTTCTTCTACCGGCAACTCTATGGCTCTTTACATTGTACCAGAGCATACTGAGTTTGGGCCAGTTTTGCCCAATATTATGCAGGCCGCCGAATCTACTAGACCCGCGACGGTTTACACCAGCCAGTTTAAGCTTCTTACCAGCGTCGACGCCGAATAACCAGTCTGACTTAACCAAAGCCAAGGCTGGCAATATCTGACGTCTATGGCCGATGACATCTCTATGTAACCAACAGTGTAAGTGGGCCCCTCTTGAACTCTGCAGAGCACCTTTCCGACTCTGGGAGTTTACAATAGTGTTTGGCCTTTGTTCCCTACGAAAAATGCATCCACAGACGCCGATTATACATTACCTAACAGTTCTGTATCAAAATCTATGGATATGATTTCGGTTCATAGCCAACGACAAAAGCCTATTTCTAGCTACCATTCGGCCTAAATCTAACCTTTCCCGTTCTTCCGTATTTCCCGACGCAATACCTTTCTAAATGTCAACCGAGATTACCGCTGTTACGCCGCTTGTAAAAGGTCCTGATAAGTAGGCAGTTGGAGATGCATGCTCTCTGGTCCGCCTGCAGTCTCTCGGATACGGACTGTGCTTCCAGGTTATCATCACCCATTATCCACTGCATACGATACCACACAGGCGGAAAATGCATACAATACTTACTTGAAACGGCAATCTATTTTGCACTATCGCACAATTCCATGATACCCGATTCTAAATTACCCGAGACGCTGGATTTGAACTCACCCGAAGAACCAACCGATGTATCGGCACTGGAGCTCTCCTGACAGCTGCCATCTGTTTCCCCGTTCACCATCTCCTCATCGACGTCATCTTCACGGGTCAGGGAAAGTGCGGCGACCCTAGAACCCACCGCATCTACGCCGTTATCCTGTTGGCGAACAGTAGAACTGTGGCTCAACCGCGTGCGCCTCTGGCGGTGTTTATCAGTCATGGTCTGTCTGCGCTGAATAGTTGAGGCAAATCTGCCACCCTCGTTATCGGCAAGGTAACCCTCGCCGTCGACAGTCTGACCCTTGTGACTGCAACCGAGAGTGGGATGAAGTCCACCGGCGCGTGCGGCGTGAAAATGGCGAACAGCGTGAAGACTCGCAGGTGCGGCGATTTCGAAAGGGACTTGAGGGGCGACATTTTGAACGGTGTGATAGCGGGGCTGCCCACGCAAGCTGCCCAGAGTGCTAATAGGACCGAAGGGAGCTCTGAGGTCAGCGCGCATCTGGGACTGAAGGATGTC
>JAJNMT010000208.1:0-21427 GCA_025685495.1 Huntiella abstrusa | reverse complement strand
ATGCGTGTTCTAGGCGGCAAGAAGAATCCTTCGTGGGGTAGTAGCACACAGGGAGGCAAAATGGTACGTTAGTCTCAAATCCACGTTTCGTGGGTACACAAACCAAAATCTGGGGATTATGGGTCCTAATGGAGTCGTCGCTATAGCCTGTTTTAACGTGCTTCTGGGGTCGCGATTTATCTCTTGAGCGTAAATGACGTCATATCTCAACATTTTGTAGTGTTTTTAATTGAGAAATCGAATCGTGATGATCTATAGCCTTGGAAGATAAAAATGGCGACGTTTTCCCCGATGGCAGATTACGAAGAATTAAATTCGGCAGTCTTGCAAAATCCAGACTCCAATGGTGGCAGCTACTCATGAAATAATTAGTAGCAGCTTCGGCAGGACGTACCTTCTGAATTCGGAGTAGGCTTGGGTAGTATTCAATAGTTTCAAACAACATGAGAACTCTGCTTACCCCACTAACCAAAGTTCCCCTCTGGTTTCTCATCTGGCGACACCACCGTGAAGTTACTACTCGTTCTCATGGGCACTCTCGTTTAATCATTGCCATCAAGTCTTTTGTTTATTCAGCAGTTGTTACTGTGCCGTTGCATTCATCACAAGCTATCGGGTGAGCGATAGTCTATTCGCAAAGAGATCAGGCTCCCATCGTTCATATACCATTCATCTTCACGACACTCCATTCAACAAACCACGCAAGCGGCGGTCTGATATATCCTACAAAGTCAAGACGCACAACGCAATATTGAGACTCGCGGACGACCAATAGACGGAACTAGTCATGAGTTTCAACGTCGTCTATCAGGGCCCGAACGGGCCGTTTCTCCAGGGTGAGCGAGTCAGGGTAGCTCCGCGGCGTTACGTCCCCGACAGGGTGTGGGACGTAAAGTATATGTGCGATCGCCCTCCGCGACCAGTTGTCATGAGCATGTCGCGGTGTCTTGAAAACCTTCGAACCGGCCCTATCGTTCCTCACGAACTACTGAACCTTCAGGAGAACAAATTGGCGAGAATGGACTACGACATGTTTCGTTCTCAATTGTTTGTACTTGCCATTGCCCACGACAAGATAAAGTTGGACTATGAAGAGCTCCTGACTATGTCTTTGTTTTTGAACGCGAAATATGGCCTTCCCTATCCCCGCTGGGGAGAACCTGTGTCCAGAGCAGACGCTAGAGTTGCCGATATTTGCGAAGTAATTGCTATGGCTTTCGATTTTGACATTACGACATTTCACAAAAGATTGGCTCGCTGGCATCAAGCTGCTGTTAGGGGACAGGCTGATCTACTTAGGGTATTGTCTCTCATTCAGGACGTTGCCTCTGTGGATTTCCAACTTTGGCTACACTTTGGTGGAACTATTACAGAGCTCTTTGACACTTCAGAGATGAATCTGCAACATCACCCCAACATCAGACCTCTGAGGGGAAGTTTCTTTATGGAGTATCCACTCACCGAGTATCCAATCCCTCTATGCAACGCTGAGTGGGATTTCTTGTATACTGCAGCGAGCCCGACGGGTCCGTTTTATGCTCATCGGGGGTTTATAGAGAGATCAATGGGATTTGGACAACCGCTGGAGATGCTTACCCCGTCTGAGGTAAACGCACTCAAGGCCGATGACCAGAATGTGGATGAAGATTCCTCAACTTCTGGGCAGTCTGGCGGTAACGATACGGATTGAACATGGTGTCTGCAAACGGGGCTTCGGGGGGCTATTAATTCTGCTGATGGCGGCGTGGGGATTTTCCACTCGAACTTGGAGTCGCCTCGGGTTGGTGATGGCTGTCATTAGAGTTGATGGAGCGCTCGGATGGTGGCAGGGTTGATGATGGACGAGTATGTTGGGATGACCTTTTGGGATGTTACGATAGCACTTAGAAGAGTCAAGAATGTATCATATGCATTACAGTTCGCTGATTCCCATTGACCATATGGTTCTATAACGATCCGAAGACTTTCTCAATAACACATAGTTACAGGGGGTAGTTCGATTTTGAAGCACTCGATCGGACTGGCGGTTTGTTTGTAGCTATGGATGTACATATATACATAAATCATAGACTACTACGCCTGCAGTGTTGATCAGGCCAAATGAACAAGTGTATCTCTTTACCGTAACTCGCCAATATATGTGTTCATGTCGGTGTAGTTGTAGTCACCAATACCCTTCACATTTTGTGGAAGACACACCATCAGCAACCGAACCGCATGGGACTATGTCACGACTTTACCCAGCTACCCACCCTTATTCGTAGCTCTTCTTGCACCTAGCTCTGGGTACGGTATGAAGTGAGTTTTTGCAAGATGGGAATAGCCAGTAATACGGATGTATCGGAGATATGGGGTGCTTGTAGCCGGCGTACGCCGCCTGGACATAGCGGACACCCCCATCAGCAGAAGTCCAATAACTGCTCCACGAACGTTGGGGTAGAAGTATCCGTACACGAGAGAATAGAGAGAAAAGATACCGTGTGCTTTCTGAGCTATGTTGTTTGACCGAGTGTGGCAACAGAATGTGAGACCGGAAGGCTTCTCCACGCTATTCTACATGCGGAACTTTACTAGTAAAACTATTGAAGCAGGATCCACGACATTAAACACATGATATAGTGTCTTGGGCGAGATTTTACATGTCTCTTAGCAAACAGGCTTCCACTCATATTTTATTGTTTTATTTTGTGGTGTTCTTTAACGTCTACCTGAACAGCGCGATCAATACGACGGCGCACTTGATGTACTAAGCTTAGAATTTCCACTTAGCAGGCTAGACCTCCACATACGACCATAGCCTGTGGAAAATACGGGGTCCCGTCTGCTCCCCCATAGTCAAGCCACAGAGCGCTGGATTAGTAGTACGGTGGGTGACCACGTGCGAATACCCGGTGTTGTATGTCTTCTTTTTGTAACGTATATCTTTTTTGTTAATTTCAACCTGCTTCCAGAAGTGACACCCCACACTGCTCCAAGTTTTCTCTAAATCCCGTAAATAATACGGTCAACGGTAGGGTCAGCACCATCTAGGGTTACAAGAAAAAACACAGTGTGCTAACCGTGTGTGGTGTTTGTCCGCACTGCATGACAGCTATCCTGCCTTTGCGGCACCCGGGTGTGAGATTTTCACGACTCATAGACACCGGTGCAGCTGAGGAATAGATCAATCGTCAATCAAGATTGATGATTTTTTCCTCACAAATGCTTATTGTTATATCTAGGGACATGGAATGCTCGCTCTAAGCCGCGACAAGCCATATTGACTCTATACACGGGACCTTCTCGTTTTCGGTTTTGCATGTAGACAGAGGAGATAATGGGGATTTATTTCGGTACTCATTTTGTTGTTTGACGTGATTAAAGATAAAAACCGATGATATTTTATTATTGGGTTTTAACTATAATGGGCTAGCCTCCGTCTAACTGACTCGCCAGGCCTGGACCCGCAATGCGGTTCTCAAACAACAGATGAACATGCTGAGTAATCTTCCCAGTATAACCCTGACGTAGCCCTAACACCTGATTCCCTCGCAGGAAGGTATGTACATAGGTGAAGCTCGTTCGGAACGACACATCGATGCTGTCTGCTTGGTTTGAGCGAGGGGAGCCAAGCTCGGCTTACAGGCGGGCTGCAGGTGGGTGTTCTCTGGAATCAAGACCTTGGACGCTGCTGTTTTGGGTGGCGCTGGAGGTCGGCGGTGCGTGTGGAAGGGCGACATTCGATGTTGGTGACCACCTGTAGACCTGTAGGTGCCAAAACCTGTATTCTTGATAAATTCCAACATCACTGCTTTCTCTTTATCGGGGAAGAAGAGTTTGGACATAGTGGGTGGTTCCCCAAGGTCCAGTCGTAGATCGTTTCGTTGTGAAAGAAATGCGGGGAAGTACAGCATGACATGTTCAACCGACTCGATCTCTTCACCGCAGTGTCTACACACTTCGGAGTCGACTTTCCTCGCTTTAAACGAGGCTGGGAGGTAGCATCCTTTGCCCATGAAGAGGTGGTAGAAGACCGTAGTGAGGTTGCGTGTGCCTGGGATCGGCTTCTTCATCTTTGCGGTGCCTCCTCCCATTCTGCGGCAATGTGAACCACCAAGATTGGTGATGGCTAGGCGTTGTTTGCTCTACCCATATGTGGCCGACAAACTACGCAGTAGACACAAATGTTAGATCTCACACCACGCTCTTACATTTGTCGTGATTAAGCTACTTCAGTGCAATGATAGACGCCAAAACAGGTGGTCCCGCAGTGCATTTTTCATACACATTTTGCTTGATGTGTTGTGAGGTACACAAATGCACCTCATATTGCTTCCAACAGAATGCGAGTCATCTGGCATAGAAAGTTCCATCGCACTGGCTACATCGTCGGTCATTTGTATAGGGTGACATATGTACGTATGTATGTATGTATGTATGTATGTACATGCATTGCACGTACTCTAATGATAACACGAAAACAACAGTAATTATCGAGCGCTACCCCGCACTCTGCATGTGTATATACACAATGTACGCTGGTGTCAGCCTCTAACCTGTCTGATGGATGCTCACTGGTTGCTCCGCTTATCAATACATACGAATATGTAAAAGAGCGTCCGACAGAGTCCCTGATAAAGCATGTACATATGTACATACATACATATGTACATGCATACGCACATGCGTATGTACATATCTATAATAACGTTCAAGATTCTACTTTTTGGCTCAGCACATAGTATCTCGATGCCTCCCAGCCCATCAGTGTGTGTGTCTGCGCCTGTCGCCTGACCTGACCCCAAAAAGCTGTTGGAGATGTTTCCCGGTAATACTGGCGGTGATGCACATACCCAAGCTTTCAGAGACTGACTCTATTTCAATACATCCTATTTACACAGAAGTGAAGTTTGCGGCACCACACAATGGCGGCACCCTCATTTTTAGTTGTCGAACCTGTTGGCTCGTTTGCTCATTTGCCCTCTTATGATATATATTGAACAACGCAACTGTAACAATTCTTTATGCGTTTCCTTTGAACCAGCCTGCGGGCCAACAGACAATAAGCCCCACGAACGATGAAGAGTGTGAAAATCATTGTAAGTAGTTGATTTTCCTTCGGGAAGCTTTCCCACACAAGTCTACCAGAGACTTTGAAGACGATTAGATGATTGTTTTCATGGCAACGCCCCGAGCCTATCATGCTAACTATAGCTAGGGGCCAAGAAGATTTCGCACCTTTGGTCAACACTAAAGTGACCCAAGACAGACAAGGCGAGCCTGGGGAGAAGGAGTATCGGTTCACTCACCGTCGTCCGGTACCGTCCGGTAGCAAAAGTGCTGCCTTTACTATACGTGGCCTAGTAGAGTCAGCGACGTATAGCCGTGAGCCATTAGCTAAGGAGCGAAGCTAAATCTGAACCATCACCCCCCCTCCCGGCTCGGGTCCAGATCGTCCGCGATGTACCACCACTCGTCATGATTTCCCCGATGCAGTCGGGAAATACACATGTGTCATACGTGTGGGATAGCCCAAGAGGCACGATACCTATGCATTTAGATAACGGCACCATTCAAATAACGGACAATCTCATGGCTAGCCTGTGGCATATACGCTTAAAGTTCAAGGCTATCCGTGTGTGGGTTGATGTGCTTTGTATAAACCAGCGTGACGAAGAAGAAAAAGTGTAACAAGTTAAAATGATGCGAAGTTTCTATGAGCATGCCGATGGTATGATTTCTTGGCTTGGCTCAGCTCAGACAGAAACTATTTCCGTTTCACGGGATCTCAATCGCCTTTTGCAAGCCTGCTTGGATTGGGATAAAGATGAACATACCCGGCGACGTTTAATCAGGGCGTTCACTAGAGTCAACTGGATAAACCTCCGGCCAATCTTTGATAGTGCATATTGGAGACGGATATGGATTCCCCAGGAAGTTGCAGCACGTGGGAGATATAGAAACCTCGCTTTGCTACAATTCCATGAACTAGATACAACCCGGCACCCCCAAGCAAAGCGAAGTTCACTGTGGCCCAACATGACCTATCATGGGCTAGACTACCTGGAGTAAGGACGATAGATAATTTCTCTTTGTTCTGTCCTTACCATGAGAAAAGTGCTTCGGAATTGTACTTTTGATTCCGTGATGACCCGAGAGCGAAAGAGGCTCTCAAGAGTGAACTTGAGTACCGCTATCATAAAACCAGAAGATGGTAATACTAGCAACGTCTTTGATCCATTATCAAACAGATTTATAGATCGCCTGGTGGAGTATGTATTCAGCCCCGAAAAGTTCAGTCGGTGATACAGTGAGTCTGTCGATGGCCTCCAGGTAACACAGGCTCGGGACCGCATATTCACCCTTGCCGGACCCTACCAGAGTTTAAACATTGTAGTGGACTACACAAAGTCTGACACTGAGATTGTCATGGACGTTTCCGAAAAAATTGTTGGTTGTCTTGAAGAGCACCCCGACCCGCGGCTTCTCCCAATTGAAAACCATCAGTTCCGTCTATCACTACAAGAGAAATTATCCAGGGCTGATGTGTTGGTGTCATGGGTCCCATATGGTATTACCGTGCTCCATCCAACGAAGACATACTCCCTAGCTTTTCTACAGATGGATGATTATGAATTCATCAGACCGAGAACGGATACATTTGAAAATATGAGGTTCGTCCGTGACCCAAAGGCGGGGAGACTGTACATTTCGTGTAGGTAACGAAAAAAAGATCGTCAAGGTGTTTGAACATGGACCAGACCATCACCTCAGAGAGGCCATTGCAGCCTGGTTTGGGAGGTTTAATGTTGATAGTGACAAAAGGACCAGGCATCTTAGATGGTTAAGTTATCAGAAAGCCAGTTTTGGGCTGGAAGAGACGTTAGAGCGATACTTGGATATCCAAGAACCCATAAGCGTCGAAGATAATCACATCTTGACCCACGCTTTCAATTGGTTTCAAGAGTCTGACCATAAGCTTGGGATGTTATCAGATGGCAAAATGTTTGTGGGCTGTGAGTATAGTCGAACCGGCGATCAGGTGGTCCTCGTCGACAGGTTTCGTCATCCTTTGATAGTGCGCGAGAAGAACATAAACGGGGAAGTTATGTTTATCAAAAGCGCAGTTTTGGTAGGAATTCACCATTCAGACGTCATTAACGACTAGAGGGAAGAGATGGTTATGGTATAGGATATTCACGCGTAATCTAACACAGAATGTTGGTATCTCCTGCGATTCCGTTCCTCGAAAATATCTGAGGTGCATGCGGGTATGTAAAAGAATGGTAATTTACATTGGTTACGATGGTAAATAGTGTTTACTCTACACTAATATGGCCACGAGTATTTCATTAAACAATGGTTTTGACTACCTCTGTGGTTAGTCTACTCGGCCCCATTCTCGATGTCATGTTGCAATTTCCTCTTCTCTCCCGGAGCTCTGGAGGTGAAGTCAACAATGAACGTTGATGCTTAGCGGAGCTGCGGTGCGTGTCAGCCGCTTTAGGGACAGCCAAATGTATAGTTATTCAGTTATCTGGAGGCTAGTCCTTGCTGTCATCGAGTTCCACTGACATGAAGATAGTCAATCCACATTATGACGTTATTCCAAGCTCGCGGGTGTAGCACCTGTAGCAGTCATTCAAAATCCAACGTAACCTGCCAACCCTCTCTCACCACGACTAAATTTGTCAAGGTGATAACCTGAAAGCCGCCTATTTTATCAATACACTCAACGTGTGTTAACTACCTGTTCATGCGTTTCTTTCATTTATTCATTTCATGACTAGGCCTGTGGTTTGCGGAGCAAGGCGCATCTAACCGTGAGGGTCACGTGATCTTGACACAATATTGCTAATCCCTGCACCGGGACTGAAAACCCTTAGGCGCTCGCTCTGTTCACTCAATTAATTAAACCCCGCAAATAGGTACATACATCATCGACTTTTACTGATGCGACCGCACTTCTCAAGGGCATCTCTGTTCTGGAGGTGTCCGTTCCCGTGTAGGGCGGGGCGAAGCACTGTCGATTATTTCAACGCCGTGTATACCGGGAGCTATTTACCCCCCTTGGCGGGGATAGCTCACTTTTGCACTACACACTCAACAGGTTCGTCTTCCAGAATCACTATAAGGCTTGTGACACAGGGCTAACATTTTGCTGCATTTCCAGGCTAGCTGAATAGCTCCTGATCATGCGCTACCACGGTTGGCAGCAGGCTCACATCACACAAAAAGCCTGTAATCCCATGTGGCTGATTTGGGCAAGGTACACAAAGGGATGATCCCCAGGACATCACCAGTGTAGATTAGCCTCTGTACATTTTTTCGTTCTAGATGCCTGGATTGCAGACGATGTTTGTTCCATGAGTCCTTGGATCTGTTGTTCATTTCAAGCAACCAGATATGCCGTTACTATGACACAATGGGCGTTGAGACGCACGGGATATCAGGCAACAGCCTTTATGCTCACCGAGCTAGACTTTCGTCGGCTCACACATTGTTCTGTCACGTACAGCGACCAGAACTGAAATTTATAGCACGAATTCCAGCACCCGGCCGTCATATACGACAACCACAAATTTAAGAGTACCACGAAGTTCCGTCACGTCGAGCCATTCACGATAGTTTTCCGTTATTGACTCGTACATGCGTTATTTCATTACCATAAGCTACAAAGTAGCACTATCATCGAAGAGTAATTCCGCCTTTTCTGCGACAAACTGATCTGCATTGACCAATCAGCATGCATAGATTCGTTGTTCCGTGAAATCTGTTATTTTGAGCTTCACCATGACGAAGGCGAAGGGCTCCAAAGGCCATAAGGGCAAGGTGAGCAGTCGGGGGGGTTTGTCGAAAGGGGTACCGGACGGCACACCGGGTTGGTTGTTCCCGTGGAAGGAGGAGGATTTTCGGGGGTGTCTGAAGGGCTTGGCGACGTTGACTAGTTTGTCGAGCGAGCAGATGGTTGAGGTGGCGCAGGTGGCGGACCGCTGCCGTAATCTCCAGTTGGTCGACGGGTTTGGGCCTACAGAGACCGAGGAGAAGAGGGTGAAGTCGGTGGTTCGGAGACGGACGAGGGAGCGTAGGAGGGTCAGGGCAGGGTTGAAGGTGGTATATAGTGCGGAGACAGACAAGCGTTCTCCCACTGTACCCACCGAACGGAACGTAAAACAAGCCGAAGTGGTTTTGCGCTCCAGCAACACTCCCCCTAAGCCGGTCTTCCTCCGCCAAACGATTAAGGAGAGTCAGGGTGTGGAGAAGGGCAACGACACAGCCAAGACGCCGGAGGAAGTTAAGGTGGGGTATACCTTGACGGATGGCCCGGGGAAATACCGTGTCCCCTTCCGTGCTGCTATGGGTGCGGTTTTTGAAAAGATCAAGCAGTTAGAGGGGATACTTGCCGGGTACGAGCCGCTACGCGGTTTCGGTGCCACTGTCACCTACAAGGGGTGGCAGGTAAAACTCGCGGGAGTGCTAGCCGGTGAGTCCGACGTTTTGCGTTGTGCTCACAAAGCCTTCCCGCCCGAAACGGTTCTCTTCGATGACTGGTTGGTGCAGGGGAAGTCGCTGCGAGTTGGTTTGGCGGACTGAGCCGTCGCAACCAGCGCCATGCTTCAGACGCCTGATTGCGAGTGGTACTTCCCTGCACCCCGTACTGTCCACTGCTCCAAATATGTCGTCCTTTTCCTATCATTTTGTTATCATTCACCACACCGCTATCTTGCCTTGTGTCCCTCGAGTAATAACTACCTTCGTTTTTGTTTACCTACGCTTTGTTTACGTTATTTTTTTTACCGCCTGCATCCTGTCTCGAGCCTGCATCACGTACAATGGCTCCGCTCTCAAAATACCCCAGTCTCGCCCCACAATCGTCCCGAGTGGGCGACCTTCTGGGAACCCGTTCTGCTTCGAGCCGGAGGGCTGCCAGCCGCTCCCGCTCCCGTGGCCGCTCTCGTCACACCGCTTATTTTGACGATGTCGAGCGCCTGGTGTCGGTTTCCCCTGCACCCCCGCCCCCTGCCGATTCCGCCACTCCTCCGCCCGAGATTCACGTCTCCGGTCCAACCCCTCCTCCCCCCTCCACGACAATTCGCCATCAGAAGAATTTTTGTTGATGCAGATGAAGATCCGGTACAAGGATATGGAATTGTAACAAGCACGGCTCGCGCTCGAGCTCGCTAAGCACCAGGCTTCCTCTTCCTCCCAATCTCGTCCGACTGCTTTCCCGGACAGAGATATCCACATGGCGGATGTTCCAGCTTCTGGGTTTAACAACCCCCTCCCAGACAAATCTGTTAAACCATTGCTGTCCACCTTCAGCGGAGCGGATAGTAGTGACTATCCGGGCTGGAAAACCTCCGTTCAGCTCTACTGGAATCGTTTGGTTGATACAAACCAACTTCATCGCAGCGAGTTTGTCCGCAACGTGTTCGGTTCTTTGGAACGCGGGGCGAGGAAGAAGTTCAACAACATCATCGGCATGTTGTTGAACTCTAACGACTTCAGCATCCATTGGTTTTTCAAGGAAATGGATGTATTGTTCGATGACCCTAACCGGTCTATCGTGGCTCGCTTTCAGCTCAACAATACCGTCCATCCCACTATCTCTGGGGTGGACGCGCATATTGCAAAGATGGACGAGTTGTTTTTGCAGGCTGGAATCGACTATGAAGAAGCAACGAAAATTGAGATTCTGAGGAAGTCTCTACCCCAGCAACTTTTGACGGCTCATCGGGTGATGCCACAACAAACCCGTTACGCCAAGTTCTGCAAGGTCATGAAAAATCTTGCCACCCAGATGCACGCCGACCATTTCCTGGAGCTTACGCGTGGTGAGACACCTAGCATGTCACCAAAGCTGTTCGCAGGCCCAGCTCCCTCTCAACTCGTTCCGTCCCCTTCACAGGGCAACACATCCAGCATTGGCGACGCCATGAACATTGATACCGCTCGGGTATCGCAGGTCGCCACGGAAAAGAAAAAGAGATGGGGTGGTCGGGGGTCAGGTCGAGGCACCGGTAGCGCTCAAACTGGTGGCCAGCAGGGTGAGTCGAGTAAGTCTGGTGAGTCGAGCAAGAAGAAGACTGCTGTTGGTGCTGGTGGTTCGGTTAAGGCGAAGACGGCTTTTGATGTGGGTGACGATGATTTCTTTGCCAGTACATGTTCGTACTGTGGTTCGACGGAGCATTGGCAGTCAGGGTGTAAGGAGCGCATGAAAGCCTACCGCAAGAAAAACGGCAGCTCCCAGCAGATTAACCGGGCTGACGTCGAGGATGCTGATGACTCGGGAAAAGATTGTGCTTCTGTAGTAGTCGTTGCAGGAGCGTAAAAGGGTTAATGAATCACGATTGTTTGTTTTTTGGTCAATCTTCCTTGAAAACTGGCGAATCTTTCCATATCGGTTGCATCCTGAACCGATCGCAGTATGTACATGCACTCATTGATACAGGCTGTACTGTGTCCGCATTGATTAAAGAAGATTTAGCAACAAAAATCGCCGCAAACATTGAACCCTTACGCAATCCCATCAGGTTATCCTCATTTTCTGGTCGAGAAGAAGGGGAGGTTTCACAAGTCGCAAAATTCACCATGGTATCACACAATAGCCAGTTTGAGATGGAAGCTATTGTTGTCAAGAACTTGCCGGATGAGTTAATTCTAGGGGCTGGTTGGTTACGAGATGTCGACGCAGTAGTTGATTGGACGACGAACGCTTTACGTTGGAAGGAGGAGTCAATCCCCAGGAGTCAACCTAAAGAGGGCTCCGCTGTCCGCCCTCAAAGCTCACCCTGACCTCATGATAACCGCATTCCGCAAAATCTTCGACTCGGGCCAACACCCCACGTCATGGCGCCAAGGAATCGGCGTGATCATCCCTAAAAAAAGATAAGCCAGACTACACCGTCGTCAAAGCATACCGAGTAATCGTGCTACTCAATTGCCTCGGGAAAGTCATGGAGAAGATCCTTGCCCGCAGACTCAGCTACATGGCAGCCACAGAAGACTGCATGCTCGATCCTAGCCAGATTGATGGTCGTCGCCAACGCTCCGCCATAGACAGCGGCCTGCTCCTCGTCGACAAAGTCACAGAGTGGAAGAAACAGAATCTAGTCAGCAGTGTCGCCTTCCTAGACATCAAAGGAGCCTTCGACCACGTCAACAGAGAGACTTTGCTAAATGGCTGCATTCAAATAGGCCTACCCGTGCCGTGCATTAAATGGGTGAATAGCTTTCTCCAGCGCCGATCGGTCCAACTAAAGATCCAGAATCAGATGGGTAACCTGACGGGAATCAACAGTGGTGTTCCTCAAGGCAGCCCCATATCGCCAATCCTGTTCCTGATCTACGCCCGCACTCTCCGCCTACCACCCCAACCGTCAAGCCGCACCCTAATCCTGGCCTACATCGATGACATCACAATCGCGGTGGCATCGTGGTCTATTGAGAAAAACTGCAAGACACTCACCAATCACGTCGAGCACCTGACCACAGCCGCCAAAGAAGCGAATATTGAGTTTGAACCTTCGAAACTAGAACTCATGCACTTCACCAAATCGAAGAAGGCCATTGGGGCATCCATAGAGGTAGATGGGCTGGTAATCGCACCCAAGGTCACCGTCAAGTGGCTCGGATTCACTCTGGACCCTCATCTCAACTTCCACCAACATGTCCGCAATCGCGCGAGCAAGGCAGTAAAAGCTTTTCAGGGAGTCCTGCGCATCACCGGCCAAGCCCGCGGCCTATCCTCCACAGCCATCCGTACCGTCCACCAAACTGTGCTACGCCCAATTGCAGAATACGGCTCAGAGCTATGGTGGACAGAAAAGAAACCCGTTGGTCTGGTGAAACCGCTCGAAGCCCTTCAATATATGGCAACAAAGAGAATCCTCGGCACCGGCCACGGTACACCAAAATGGCCCGCTGAGGTAGAAGCTGGCATCATGCCCGTCACCGTCGCTCTCACCATGAAGAACAAGGCTTACGCCCTGCGCGTCCTTGACTTCCCGATGTCACACCCCGTCCGCGCGCGTATGCAGACAACCCCTGCTGCCTTCACCTCCGGCGCAGCCTTCGACAGCATTGGTCGCGCAACAACTAGGCCAGTCGGACAGATCCAGTTCCTTGCCGCCACCCTCCGACAAGCCATACCCGACAACACTATAGTTATCCGGAATAGGATAGAATGGGACGCCCCTTGGCGGAAGCCGCTCCCACTGACAACATCTATCCCAAAACTGACCAAGGAGGAAGCAACAGCCGCCCACCTCAAACTTCGAAAGGAACTAGATCAGAACGCGCTAGAGGATTGTGACGTCATCTACACCGACGGCTCGAAAGAAGGTACATCAACAGCTTATGCACTCGCCCATTTCCAGGGTTCTAAGGTCATTGCCCAGATGAACGGCCCCCTCGGTGCCTACTTAGAAGTCGCCGACTGTGAATCCTATGCCCTCCTCAAGGCAATCGAGTATACCCGGGATCTTAATACTTGCTCGCCAACCGTCTATATCTTCGTGGACAACCAAGCAGCCATACGCCGACTGGAAGAACCGACGTACTGGTCCGAAATGGTACGCCGCCTCCCGCCCCCAGTCAACGCCGCCAAGATTATTGTCCAATGGTGCCCAGGTCACATGGGAATCCCAGGCAACGAGTTTGTCGACCAGAGTGCCAAGGACGCCCTACAACTCGCCTTCATTGAGAAGCCCAAGGTGACGGCAAGCTACATCAAGCGCACCATGCGCGAGGACGCAATGAGGGACTGGCAGAAAGAGTTCACCCATCCGCTCCCGAATAAGCCCGAAGGCCGGCGCGGCAAAAACTACAGCACGTTGGGTGGCACAAGAGTGGCGATACGCAGGCCAATAAAAGGCCCTCGCTCTCTGACATCTGCCTTCTACCATCTCTTGATGGGAAAAGGGAACTACCTGCCAGCGCTGCTCCACGCGAAAAAATTGGACTCTGACATTTGCCGGCACTGCCGCCTTGAGAGCGAAACGGTCATACATATCACATTCAACTGCCCGGCCTTCAGGGATGCACAGCACCAACTGATGCTCGACCTCGGCGAACCTCCCGATCCTCACGAAGTCTTCTTCACAGAGAAGGGTCGGCACGCCATGCTAAACTTTATCAAGAGCACGACATTCGGCACATGGAAATGGCCTCCGCAATCGTCAACATCAGCAAGCCTACGCCCAACCAATATGTCCGGCCCGGTTCCTACTCCGGCCCCATCGGGCGCTCCACCAGTACCGGCGCCAATCCCCCCGTCAACTAGAGCTACGGAGGTCACAGGACCCCTGCCCTCCATAGCGGCTTTCATCACAAGGTTTATCACCACCCTCTGATGTCAAGTACCCCCGGGGCACGCGGCACTCAACCGGTTCATCCGCACGATTCTCTTCCATTTATCTTCGCCTTCCTGCGATTATACTTTCTTTTCATTCTTTGTTCTATTTCCTACTGTTTATTGGGTCTGGGTTTTTCATTGGAGTCTGGGGTTATGATATTATTGTTTTATTGGAATCTGGGTTTCGAGTTTTTGTTTTACTATTTCATCAGGTGGTTGGTCCGTTGGGTCACACACGGCGTCTGGAGTTAAGTTTGGGTTGGATTCACTAAGAAAAACGAAAAAGAAGAAGCGCCCAGAGTGTGTAGATAGATGTGCTACGTTCATGATCCATGCATGTACACATAAAGTAGTTTAGTTATGCGTTGTCAGGGAAAGACACGCCATTGCCATATCCCCCGTTAGGACAGAAGCAATAAATGATCATAAAAAAAATAAAAAAAAAAAACGGCTCCGCTGTCAAATACCTTTCCAACATTTCTCGGGTCAAAGCTTTCGCTGATAAACTTGACAAGGATTGTGTTGTTGGTCGAGTTTCCATTGAAGACATCGACATTCAGTTGGCCAAGATCAGAGAGAAGAAGCAGCCCATCGACAAGTCTTGGAAAACCAAAATTCCTAGCTGGATTCCACCAGACTGTCACGCTCTTTTCGACCCAGAAAGTCCGTTGTTAAACGGGTTACCGCCGCTTCGTCCTGGTCATAATCATAAATTCCAACTTACAGTTCCGGATGAAGACGCTCCCTGGGCACCGCTGTACAGACTGTCTATGGCCGAACTAGAATTGCTCAGAGAAACGATCCAAGACCTCTTAAAAAAGGGTCATATTCGTCCCAGTTCGTCAGCCGCAGCCGCCCCAATTCTGTTCGTTAAAAAACCGGGGGGTGGAGTCAGGTTTTGCGCAGACTACCGCAAGCTTAATGATGTCATGGTCAAGGACCGTTACCCTTTATCAAACATCAAGGAAACCATTCAAAATATGAAGCGTTGCACTCACATGACCAAACTCGACGTCGTTTCTGCGTTTAATCAAGTTCGAATGGAACCTGGACACGAGTGGAAGACAGCATTTAGAACACGGGAAGGCACGTTTGAGTGGGTCGTGATGCCATTCGGTCTATCTAACGCGCCCGGTGAATTCCAGTCGTTCATTAATTCAGTACTCAGAGATGAATTGGACGCTACAGTATCAGCCTATGTCGACGATATCATCATTTTTACGGATGGCTCCGTCGAGCATCACCGATCCGAAGTAGTCAAAGTGCTAAGCAAACTGCTCGCTGCTAAATTACCGTTGGACCTGAAAAAGTGCGAGTTCGACACAGATAAACTCAAGTTTTTGGGATGGATTGTATCTCCCGGCGCTGTGCAGGTGGATCCGACCAAAGTTGAAAAAGTCAAGAATTGGCCGGTCCCGAGCAGCAGGAAAGACGTGTCTGCATTCACCGGGTTGGTGGGTTTTTGTTCAGATGCCATTCAAGATTACGCGCGTATAGTCAGTCCGTTATCAAAACTCGCCGCAGATAGATTCAACAAGTTCGAGTGGAAGGAAACTCATCAGAAGGCGTTTGATTTGCTCAAGGCAAGACTTATTTCGGCTCCAGTTCTCGCAGTTTTCGACCCCGAAGCAGAAACGGTCCTGGAAGTCGATGCATCTGACTTTTCCACAGGTGCTTGTTTGTTCCAGTTCGATTCACAAGGAGCACGTCACCCCGTCGGTTATTTCAGCAAGAAACTCGACTCAGCAGAGATGAATTATGAAGTGCACGACAAAGAGTTGTTAGCAGTCGTCGAGGCATTACATTTCTGGGAGCCCGAGCTGATTGGCGTTCGCAAAGAGTTTGTCGTCAAGACTGATCACCGCAATTTGACTAGATGGGTGGAACCTCACAAGCTTTCTCCGCGCCAAGTTCGCTGGCATGCATTTTTAAGCCGTTTCAATTTTCACTTGGAGTACACCAAGGGCTCACTCAACAAGGTTGCCGATGCACTTTCTCGCCTGGATCCTATTGTCGACGAAACTGATGGACGTATTACGAAGGACATGTCAATGCTGGAAGAAGGAAAGGATGGAAAGTATCGCGTCGCAACTTGTACATACATATGTACATGCTTTATCAGGGACTCTGTCGGACGCTCTTTTACATATTCGTATGTATTGATAAGCGGAGCTACCAGTGAGCATCCATCGGACAGGTTAGAGGCTGACACCAGCGTACATTGTGTATATACACATGCAGAGTGCGGGGTAGCGCTCGATAATTACTGTTGTTTTCGTGTTATCATTAGAGTACGTGCATGCATTACAGCACATGCGTATACCATACTCATACAACATACACGACATATGTACCCATACAGACCGATGTAGCCAGTGCGATGGAACTTTCTATGTAAGATTATTCGCATTCTGTTGGAAGCAAAATGAGGTGCATTTGTGTACCTCACAACACATCAAGCAAAATGTGTATGAAAAATGCACTGCAGGACCACTTGTTTTAGCGTCTACCATTGCACCGAAGTAGCTTGATCACGCTAAACGTAAGAGCGTGCAGTAAGATCTAACATTTGTGTCTACTTCGTGGGTTGTTGGCCACATATGGGTAGAGCAAACAACGCCTAGCCATCACCAATCTTGGTGGTTCACATTACCGCGGAATGGGAGGAGGCACCGCGCAAGATGCAGAAGCCGATCCAAGGCAAACGCAGCCTCACGACAGCCTTCTACCACCTCCTCATGGGCAAAGGATGCTACCTCCCAGCCTTGTTCAAAGCCAAGAAAGTCGACTCCCAAGTGTGTAGACACTGCGGCGAAGAGAACGAGTCGGTTGAACATGTTACGCTACACTGCCCCGCGTTTCTTTCACAACAGAATTATTTACGACTGGACCTTGAGAAACCACCGACTACGCCCAAACTCTTCTTCTCCGATAAAGGGAAAGTAGCAATGTTGGAAGTTATCAAGAATACAGAGTTCGGTACCTACAGGTGGTCACAGACATCCAATATCGCCCTCCCACACGCACCGCCAACCTCCAGCGCCACCCAAAACAGCAGCGTCCAAGGTCTTGATTCCAGAGAACACCCACCTGCAGACCGCCTGTAAGCCCAGCTTGGCTCCCCTCGCTCAAACCAAGCAGACAACATCAATGTGTCGTTCCGAACGAGCTTCACCTACCTTCCTGCTAGGGAATCAGGTGTTAGGGCTACGTCAGGGTTATACTATGAGGATTACTCAGCATGTTCATCTGTTGTTTGACAACCGCATGCGGGTCTAGGCCTGGCGAGTCAGTTAGACGGAGGCTAGCCCATTATAGTTAAAACCCAATAATAAAATATCATCGGTTTTTATCTTTAATCACGTCAAACAACAAAATGAGTACCGAAATAAACCCCATTATCTCCTCTGTCTTACACAAAACCGAAAACGAGAAGGTCCCGTGTATAGAGTCAAGATGGCTTGACGCGGCTTAGAGCGAGCATTCCATGTCCCTATATATAATAATAAGCATTTATGAGGAAAAAATCACCAATCTTGATTGACGATTGATCTATTCCTCAGCTGCACCGGTGTCTATGAGTCGTCAACATCTCACACCCGGGTGCCGCAAAGGCAGGATAGCTGTCATGCAGTGCGGACAAACACCACACACGGTCAGCACACTGTGTTATTTTTTTCTGTAACCCTAGATGGTGCTGACCCTACCATTGACCATATTATTTACGGGATTTAGAGAAAACTTCTGGCAGTGTGGGGTGCTTACTTCTGGAATCATGTTGAAATTAACAAAAAAGATACACAGTACACGTACAAAAAGAAGACATACAACACCGGGTATTCGCACGTGGTCACCCACCGTACTACTAATCCAGCGCTCTGTGGCTTGACTATGGGGGAGCAGACGGGACCCCGTATTTTCCACAGGCTATGGTCGTATGTGGAGGTCTAGCCTGCTAAGTGGAACCTTTAAGCTTAGTACATCAAGTGCGCCGTCGTATTGAAGTTCGCGCTGTTCAGGTAGACGTAGAGAGTACAACAACAAGTGCATTAGTACGGGAACAACAAGAAATGCGTCTTATCATAGTTCGTGCTATTCAAGCGACGCTGAAAAATACCACAAAATAAAACAATAAAATATGAGTGGAAGCCTGTTTGCTAAGAGACATGTAAAATCTCGCCCAAGACACTATATCATGTGTTTAATGTCGTGGATCCTGCTTCAATAGTTTTACTAGTCAAGTTCCGCATGTAGAATAGCGTGGAGAAGCCTTCGGCCTCACATTCTGTTGCCACATTCGGTCAAACAACATAGCTCAGAAAGCACACCGTATCTTTTCTCTCTATTCTCTCGTGTACGGATACTTCTACCCCAACTTTCGTGGAGCAGTTATTGGCCTTCTGCTGATGGGGTGTCCGCTATGTCCAGGCGGCGTACGCCGGCTACCAGCACCCCATACCTCCGATATGTCCGTATCAATGGCTATCCCCACCTTGAAAAAACCCACCCCATACCGTACCCAGAGCTAGGTGCAAGAAGAGCTACGAATAGGGGTGGGTAGCTGGGTAACGTCGTGACATAGTCCCATGCGGTTCGGTTGCTGATGGTGTGTCTTCCACAAAATGTGAAGGTTGTTGGTGACTACAGCTACACCGACATGAACACATATATTGGCGAGTCACGGTAGAGAGACACACATATTCATTTGACCTGATCAACACTACCGGCGTAGTAGTCTGTGATCTATGTATATATGGACATACATAGCTACAAACAAACCGCCAGCCCAATCGAGTGCTTCAAAATCAAACTACCTCTTCTAATTATATGTTGTTGAGAAAGTCTTCGGATCGTTTATAGAACCATAAGGTCAATGGAAATAACCGAACTGTAATGCATATGATACATTCTTGACTCTTCTAAGTGCTATCATAACATCCCGAAAGGTCATCCCGACATACTCGTTCACCACCAACCCTGCCACCATCCGAGCGCTCCATCAACTCTAACGACAGCCATCACCAACCCGAGACGACTTCAAGTCAGAGTGGAAAATCCCCCCCCCCCAATCAGCATAATTAACAGCCCCCGAAGCCCCGTTTGCAGATACCATGTTCAATCCGTATCGTTACCGCCAGACTGCCCAGAAGCCGAGGAGTCTTCATCCACATTCTGGTCATCAGCCTTGAGTGCGTTTACCTCAGACGGGGTAAGCATCTCCAGCGGTTGTCCAAATCCCATTGATCTCTCTATAAACCCCCGATGAGCATAAAACGGACCCGTCGGGCTCGCTGCAGTATACAAGAAATCCCACTCAGCGTTGCATAGAGGGATTGGATACTCGGTGAGAGGATACTCCATAAAGAAACTTCCCCTCAGAGGTCTGATGTTGGGGTGATGTTGCAGATTCATCTCTGAAGTTTCAAAGAGCTCTGTAATAGTTCCACCAAAGTGTAGCCAAAGTTGGAAATCCACAGAGGCAACGTCCTGAATGAGAGACAATACCCTGAGTAGATCAGCCTGTCCCCTAACAGCAGCTTGATGCCAGCGAGCCAATCTTTTGTCAAATGTCGTAATGTTAAAATCAAAAGCCATAGCAATTACTTCGCAAATATCGGCAACTCTAGCGTCTGCTCTGGACACAGGTTCTCCCCAGCGGGGATAGGGAAGGCCATATTTCGCGTTCAAAAACAAAGACATAGTCAGGAGCTCTTCATAGTCCAACTTTATCTTGTCGTGGGCAATGGCAAGTACAAACAATTGAGAACGAAACATGTCGTAGTCCATTCTCGCCAACTTGTTCTCCTGAAGGTTCAGTAGTTCGTGAGGAACGATAGGGCCGGTTCGAAGGTTTTCAAGACACCGCGACATGCTCATGACAACTGGTCGCGGAGGGCGATCGCACATATACTTTACGTCCCACACCCTGTCGGGGACGTAACGCCGCGGAGCTACCCTGACGCGCTCACCCTGGAGAAACGGCCCGTTCGGGCCCTGATAGACGACGTTGAAACTCATGACTAGTTCCGTTTATCGGTCTTCCGTGAGTCTCAATATTGCGTTGTGCCTCTTGGCTTTGTAGGATATACCAGACCGCCGCTTGTGTGATTTGTTGAGTGGAGTGTCGTGAAGATGAATGGTATATGAACGATGGGAGCCTGATCTCTTTGCGAATAGACTATCGCTCACCCGATAGCTTGTGATGAATGCAACGACCCAGTAACAACTGCTGAATAAACAAAAGACTTGATGGCAATGATCAAACGAGAGTGCCCATGAGGACGAGTAGTACATTCACGGTGGTATCGCCAGATGAGAAACCAGAGGGGAACTTTGGTTAGTGGGGTAAGAAGAGTTTTCATGTTGCTTGAAACTATTGGATACTACTCAAGCCTACGCCGGATTCAGGAGGTACGTCCTGCCGGAGCTACTACTAATTATTTCGTCAGTAGTTGCCACCATTGGAGTCTGGATTTTGCAAGACTGCCGAATTTAATTCTTCGTAATCTGCCATCGGGGAAAACGTCGCCATTTTTATCTTCCAAGGCTATAGATCCTCACGATTCGATTTCTCAATTAAAAACACTACAAAATGTTGAGATATGACGTCATTTACGCCAAGAGATAAATCGCGACCCCAGAAGCACGTTAAAATAGGCTATAGCGACGACTCCACTAGGACCTATAATCCCCAGATTTTGGTTTGTGTACCCACGGAACGTGGATTTGAGACTAACGTACCATTTTGCCTCCCTGTGTGGTACTACCCCACGAAGGATTCTTCTTGCCGCCTAGAACACGCATATGTACATTCTGGGATTAAAGCTAGATAGTTACCCCGAAAAAGTTGGACGACCGGCATTTAACCGAGTCGTCAACGCTTTTCTTATGAATGAAAAGTGAAGAGCCCAGACTTTGGTCGAACATCATTTCATCCCGACCATGGTATATTCTATGCACACATGCCTTCATGCGATTACGATTGTTAGTCGAAATGCTAATACTCATTGACACTATGAATAGATTCCAAACGGTGGCAAATAAAAGGAATATGGGATCAGACTATAACATGTACTTGTACGCAGAACTTGC
>JAJNMT010000207.1:0-11995 GCA_025685495.1 Huntiella abstrusa | reverse complement strand
ACATATGTACATGCTTTATCAGGGACTCTGTCGGACGCTCTTTTACATATTCGTATGTATTGATAAGCGGAGCTACCAGTGAGCATCCATCGGACAGGTTAGAGGCTGACACCAGCGTACATTGTGTATATACACATGCAGAGTGCGGGGTAGCGCTCGATAATTACTGTTGTTTTCGTATTACCATTAGAGTATGTGCATAAGCACATGCGTTACCCTATGCAAATGACCGACGATGTAGCCAGTGCGATGGAACTTTCTATGTAAGATTATTCGCATTCTGTTGGAAGCAAAATGAGGTGCATTTGTGTACCTCACAACACATCAAGCAAAATGTGTATGAAAAATACACTGCAGGACCACTTGTTTTAGCGTCTACCATTGCACCGAAGTAGCTTGATCACGCTAAACGTAAGAGCGTGCAGTAAGATCTAACATTTGTGTCTACTTCGTGGGTTGTTGGCCACATATGGGTAGAGCAAACAACGCCTAGCCATCACCAATCTTGGTGGTTCACATTACCGCGGAATGGGAGGAGGCACCGCAAAGATGCAGAAGCCGGTCCAAGGCAAGCGCAACCTCACGACGGCCTTCTACCACCTCCTCATGGGCAAAGGGTGCTACCTCCCAGCCTTATTCAAAGCCAAAAAGGTCGACTCCCAAGTGTGTAGACACTGCGGCGAAGAGAACGAGTCGGTTGAACATGTTACGCTACACTGCCCCGCATTTCTTTCACAACAAGATTATTTACGACTGGACCTTGAGAAACCACCGACTATGCCCAAACTCTTCTTCTCCAATAAAGGGAAAGTAGCAATGTTGGAAGTTATCAAGAATACAAAGTTCGGTACCTACAGGTGGTCCCCAACATCCAATGTCGCCCTCCCACACACATCGCCAACCTCCAGCGCCACCCAAAACAGCAGCGTCCAAGGTCTTGATTCCAGAGAACACCCACCTGCAGACCGCCTGTAAGCCCAGCTTGGCTCCCCTCGCTCAAACCAAGCAGACAACATCAATGTGTCGTTCCGAACGAGCTTCACCTACCTTCCTGCTAGGGAATCAGGTGTTAGGGCTACGTCAGGGTTATACTATGAGGATTACTCAGCATGTTCATCTGTTGTTTGACAACCGCATGACGGGTCCAGGCCTGGCGAGTCAGTTAGACGGAGGCTAGCCCATTATAGTTAAAACTGAATAATAAAATATCATTGGTTTTTATTTTTAATCACGTCAAACAACAAAATGAGTACCAAAATAAATCCCCATTATCTCCTCTGTCTACATTCAAAACCGAAAACGAGAAGGTCCCGTGTATAGAGTCAAGATGGCTTGCCACGGCTTAGAGCGAGCATTCCATGTCCCTAGATATAATAATAAGCATTCATGACGAAAAAATCACCAATCTTGATTGACGGTTGATCTATTCCTCAGCTGCACCGGTGTCTATGAGTCGCGAACATCTCACACCCGGGTGCCGCAAAGGCAGGATAGCTGTCATGCAGTGCGGACAAACACCACACACGGTCAGCACACTGTGTTTTTTCTTCTGTAACCCTAGATTGTGCTGACCCTACTGTTGACCATATTATTTACGGGATTTAGAGAAAACTTGGAGCAGTGTGGGGTGCTCACTTCTGGAACCAGGTTGAAATTAACAAAAAAGATGTACGCTACAAAAAGAAGACATACAACACCGGGTATTCGCACGTGGTCACCCACCGTACTACTAATCCAGCGCTCTGTGGCTTGACTATGGGGGAGCAGACGGGACCCCGTATTTTCCACAGGCTATGGTCGTATGTGGAGATCTAGCCTGCTAAGTGGAAATTCTAAGCTTAGTACATCAAGTGCGCCGTCGTATTGATCGCGCTGTTCAGGTAGACGTTAAAGAACACCACAAAATAAAACAATAAAATATGAGTGGAAGCCTGTTTGCTAAGAGACATGCAAAATCTCGCCCAAGACACTATATCATGTGTTTAATGTCGTGGATCCTGCTTCAATAGTTTTACTAGTAAAGTTCCGCATGTAGGATAGCGTGGATAAGCCTTCCGGCCTCACATCCTGTTCGCGAATTCGGTCAAACAACATAGCTCAGAAAGCACACCGTATCTTTTCTCTCTATTCTCTCGTGTACGGATACTTCTACCCCAACGTTCGTGGAGCAGTTATTGGCCTTCTGCTGATGAGGGTGTCCGCTATGTCCAGGCGCCGTACGCCGGCTATCGGCACCCCATATCTCTGATATGTCCGTATTACCGGCTATCCCCACCTTGAAAAAACTCACCCCATACCGTACCCAGAGTTAGGTACAAGAAGAGCTACGAATAGGGGTGGGTAGCTGGGTAACGTCGTGACATAGTCCCATGCGGTTCGGTTGCTGATGGTGTGTCTTCCACAAAATGTGAAGGGTATTGGTGACTACAACTACACCGACATGAACACATATATTGGCGAGTTACGGTAAAGAGATACACTTGTTCATTTGACCTGGTCAACACCGCAGGCATAGTAGTCTATGATCTATGTATATATACGTACATAGCTACAAACAAACCGCCGGCCCGATCGAGCGCTTCCAAATCAAACTACCCCTTGTAACTATATGTTGTTGAGAAAGTCTTTGGATCTTTATAGAACCATATGGTCAATGGAAATAAGTGAACTGTAATGCATATGATACATTCTTGACTTTTCTAAGTGCTATCATAACACCCCGAAAGGTCATCCCGACATACTCGTTCACCACCAACCCTGCCACCATCCGAGCGCTCCATCAACTCTAATGACAGCCATCACCAACCCGAGACGACTTCAAGTCAGAGTGGAAAATCCCCCCCCCCAATCAGCATAATTAACAGCCCCCCGAAGCCCCGTTTGCAGATACCATGTTCAATCCGTATCGTTACCGCCAGACTGCCCAGAAGCCGAGGAGTCTTCATCCACATTCTGGTCATCGGCCTTGAGTGCGTTTACCTCAGACGGGGTAAGCATTTCCAGCGGTTGTCCAAATCCCATTGATCTCTCTATAAACCCCCGATGAGCATAAAACGGACCCGTCGGGCTCGCTGCAGTATACAAGAAATCCCACTCAGCGTTGCATAGAGGGATTGGATACTCGGTGAGTGGATACTCCATAAAGAAACTTCCCCTCAGAGGTCTGATGTTGGGGTGATGTTGCAGATTCATCTCTGAAGTTTCAAAGAGCTCTGTAATAGTTCCACCAAAGTGTAGCCAAAGTTGGAAATCCACAGAGGCAACGTCCCGGATGAGAGACAATACCCTGAGTAGATCAGCCTGTCCCCTAACAGCAGCTTGATGCCAGCGAGCCAATCTTTTGTCAAATGTCGTAATGTTAAAATCAAAAGCCATAGCAATTACTTCGCAAATATCGGCAACTCTAGCGTCTGCTCTGGACACGGGTTCTCCCCAGCGGGGATAGGGAAGGCCATATTTCGCGTTCAAAAACAAAGACATAGTCAGGAGCTCTTCATAGTCCAACTTTATCTTGTCGTGGGCAATGGCAAGTACAAACAATTGAGAACGAAACATGTCGTAGTCCATTCTCGCCAACTTGTTCTCCTGAAGGTTCAGTAGTTCGTGAGGAACGATAGGGCCGGTTCGCAAGTTTTCAAGACACCGCGACATGCTCATGACAACTGGTCGCGGAGGGCGATCGCACATATACTTTACGTCCCACACCCTGTCGGGGACGTAACGCCGCGGAGCTACCCTGACGCGCTCACCCTGGAGAAACGGCCCGTTCGGGCCCTGATAGGCGACGTTGAAACTCATGACTAGTTCCGTCTATTGGTCGTCCGTGAGTCTCAATATTGCGTTGTGCCTCTTGGCTTTGTAGGATATATCAGACCGCCGCTTGTGTGATTTGTTGAGTGGAGTGTCGTGAAGATGAATGGTATATGAACGATGGGGGCCTGATCTCTTTGCGAATAGACTATCGCTCACCCGATAGCTTGTGATGAATGCAACGACACAGTAACAACTGCTGAATAAACAAAAAACTTGATGGCAATGATTAAATGAGAGTGCCCATGAGAACGAGTAGTACATTCACGGTGTTGTCGCCAGATGAGAAACCAGAGGGGAACTTTGCTTAGTGGTGTAAGCAGAGTTTTCATGTTGCTTGAAACTATTGGATACTACCCAAGCCTACTCCGAATTCAGAAGGTACGTCCTACCGGAGCTACTACTAATTATTTCGTGAGTAGCTGCCACCAGTGGAGTCTGGATTTTGCAAGACTGCCGAATTTAATTCTTCGTAATCTGCCATCGGGGAAAAAGTCGCCATTTTTATCTTCTAAGGCTATAGATCATCATAATTCGATTTCTCAATTAAAAACACTACAAAATGTTGAGATATGACGTCATTTACGCTCAAGAGATAAATCGCGACCCCAGAAGCACGTTAAAACAGGGTATAGCGACGACTCCATTAGGACCCATAATCCCCAGATTTTGGTTTGTGTACCCACGGAACGTGGATTTGAGACTAACGTACCATTTTGCCTCCCTGTGTGCTACTACCCCACGAAGGATTCTTCTTGCCGCCTAGAACACGCATATGTATGTACATTCTGGGATTAAAGCTAGATAATTACCCCGAAAAAGTTGGACGACCGGTATTTAACCGAGTCGTCAACGCTTTCCTTATGAATGGGAAGTGAAGAGCCCAGACTTTGGTCGACAATCATTTCATCCCGACCAGTGGTATATTCTATGCACATATGCCTTCATGCGATTACGATGATTAGTCGAAATGCTAATACTCATTGACACTATGAATAGATTCCAAACGGTGGCAAATAGAAGGTTCGATCCTTTGCCACAAAGGAATATGGGATCAGACTATAACATGTACTTGTACGCAGAACTTGCCATTTAGTAAAATTACGCTATACATACATACAAACGAGCCTAGACTATTCGGAACTTCCCGTCCCTACAACATGCTTACAAGTGTCTTAGCAGAAGTCCCTGGTGTTATGTCGCAGACGATAGAAACTCCCAACCGGGGGATTTTTATGAGTACTGAGGCACTATTGAAACTAGTTGCTCCATAGGTGTGTGTAGAGAACACAAATATCTGGACTGGGCCTTCATTCGTTATTTCCAGTGCATTTGCGGGGTACTATTGATACATGTGCTGGTAGAAGTACTAGACCATCAGCAGAGCCTTTTCGTGATCTACATACGTACATTGCCTTCTACCCCGCCCCCGAAGATTAAATCACAGAAACAAGAAGTTTCAAAGACAAGCAAGTGAGAAGTGGCTTCTACAAACTCAATAGGCGTAACATAACATCAGACTTTTCAACAGAAAGCGTACGAGTCCTGCATAAACACAACCAACAAACCGGAGACATTGTTAAACGACACAGTTAACTTGTTATATGAGTCCAACAACGGGCTGTAATAACTTTTAAAATTTGTAAAAAAACAAAAAAGCCATAGCTAGCTACAGTACTTAGAAACCGTCACTCTATCTTGGGGCATTCCCACGAAAATCTCATCCAAGCGTTTTCATCCGATATCCTCCAGACGACGAAGCATTTCAACCTAATAAGGAGTCATTTGCGGCCACCCGGTTCCCCACGAGCCATCTGGACCATCAAATCCAGAATCGTTGACCAGACCCCAATCTCCCATGTTAGCATTGACGAACGGAAATCCGGGCACTGGAAAGTATGGTGTGGCGATGGAAGGATCTTGTAAACCCACACCTGGAACGGGCTGACTTTCCGGCTGTGGGATGCTCTGAGCTGGTTCGTTCGAGGTAACGCTGCCGGTCGGCTGAGTCACTGGTAGCTGCGACAAGAAGGATGAAAGGTCCGCCGCAATAGGTTGACGGATGATGGCACTTGCGAGTGTGCCGGTCGCTGGTCCATCGACAACTGCCCCCAAAGGCCGGCTTGTGCAAAGGTCATCGTTCCGGGCAGGTTGGCCTGGCGTAGTCGGGGGCAGGGGCGGGGTAGTTGTGGCCTGTGACTGGGAACGTTTGGCTTTTTTGACTTGGGGTTGATGAACACCAAGATTCGAAGCCTCCTCATCATGGTCATCTGGCGAAGCACGCTTTTTCTGGTTGACGTTGGTGATACGGTATGCCTTAGGCACTCGTTCACTTTCCGGATCGTAGAAGTCGAAAGTGAGCGGGTCACCAGAACCGTTTGAAGGTGTCTTCGACAATGCCTGATCGAACGACGAAACACCATTTTTGTCCGCCTCTTCGGCCATCCCTTGGAACGAAAGCGTGCGGAAAAAGGGAGCTCCTTCGGGACAGGACTGTACGGCCAGGGCTCCCCCCGGAGGAGACGGCGGTCTGGGTACTCGGGCCCTCGTAGTCTGGTAGACCGCACCGGTCGTCCTCTTCACTTGCTTTGCACGCTGAGTAGTCTTGCCCTTTGGCTGGTTGTGCGAAACTGCGGTCTGGTCCTGCTGGCTCGATGTAGGCTCAGACTGTGGTGTCTGTTCTTCAGCTGGCTTTGTCGTTTCCTTCTGAGGGGTTGATTCTTGCGGCAAGGCTTGTTCAGACATGGGTTTGCACTGCAAAAGCGTCTCCCATTCGCGGCGAAACTCTGAATCGTCTTCAACATATGAATCTGGGAGTGGGGGGAAGACGGCGGGGTTGCCGAACGGGTCCCATTCGTCGGAAGACGATGAAGTGGCATTGTGAGATGAATCTGCCTGTTGAGTTTGCAGATGCTGCTGTGTGTCGGTGGGTTGGACCGGCATGGTGTAGGCAGCGTCTTCAGTGGGAACCATATTGGGAGGCATCGTTGTTTAAAAATTCAAGTGTTACCAACAGGTGACTTTGTTTAATTGTGTTAGTGGACGGTCAGATAAATGGTAAAGGAGAGATGTCTTAGTGAACTCACCTTAGTAAAATCAAAGAGGGTTATTTGAAGTAAAGATATTGAATGGCTTTCGCTTCCGTGAAGGTCACTAGGAGATGATGAAGAAAAGAAAGAAATGTAAGAAGACAAAAGGTAACGTTCTTCATCGCCGGTAGAAATAGTCCAAGAAGTGGATCAGTATGTACCATTTATTTCCCAACTTTTGGAAGAAGCCTGCGGGCCTAGAACGGATCCAAAGGAGCGATGTGTTTTTGCCGTAGCATTAACTGCAGTCGAACCTTTCGTGTGTCTTGGACCGATAAATATGTTAATTAGTAGTCTCCAAAAAGATAAGCCAACTAAACACCAACATTTATCGATTTCCGTATAAGTCAAGTATAGTGCGGTACACTATACCAAACACAGTTCATAGGCGAGTCCACTGGCACTACATTCACACCCTGATGATTGCAACTCCTCATACGATCATCTAGCCTCTGCCCTCCATTTTCTCTTGGTCAGTATCCGAGATCCTTACCGTCCCGCTCTCATGAGAGACTCAAGTCGACCCTAAGGTCCATCCACGATCATATGATAACTAGTTTGCCTCATACAATCTGGAATGGGCCTTAACTTTGTTAGCAAGTCTCAGTCAAGGCCTGCCGTGTTGGAAAATGCGATGCCATCAGATAAAGGCACGTAAAAAGGTGCAGTCTAGACTCTCAATAGGCTAAGCCTGCATGAGAGTCATGAATATAGAATAAATAAAAAAAGGGCCAGTCTGGTCTCTCCGGAGGCTGAGCCTGCGTGAGAGTAATGGGTATACAAAATATGTCCAGTCTTAGATTTACCCCATCTTCTTGGTGTTTTTGGTAGTTGCGTGGGCACGTGATATCATTGCGGAGCCGTATCCCCGACCCGGAGACCGAAATTACCAGTATCGGGATGTGGGGCCGTACATCCCCGATGTAGTTACATAGCCCTGTATAAACCACCGGTGACCGTACCGGGCTTGGAGGCAGCGTCGCCGGTTGGTCAGATCGGCTTTTGGGGGGTACCGGCAAATCATATCAGTTGCACCTACTTCGTTATTGCATTGATTAGATCGCATTGTTTAATTGTTTACAGACAACTCCGGTGCTTTCTTGGTAAAGTGTAAGCCATCAGTGCGGTATACTGTACTAAATAAGAGAGTGTAGATCACTGATAAGTTTTGGGGAACTGATTATCAGCCGGAAGTGCGATAGGAGATGGTCACAGTGGTTACTACAATGCACAGAAATAGTAAGGACTGTGATATGTATTTTGGAAAACTAAAAACGGCAAAACAGACTATATCGTGGACTCGCAAAACACCATAACTTCGATTATCTACACCCCGCAGCTGTATCCATCACAGCAACTATAGATACAACAGGAAATAGTGTGCTAGTTCTAAACTATGTTATCAGGGTAAAACAAGATATCACCGGCGAAAGTTTGCGTACCGAATTCTTGTTCAAGCAGTTATGGCGTGGTGCTACCAACAAAGGTACATGCCTCATCTTTCGTCATATCACCAGAGCAGGTAGAAAACAAGTCTTTACTTCCAGCTGTGACATCACGGCCCGAGACATCATTTTCACTTTCATCGCTTCCATCAGGAGACGTCACTCCGGGAATAATATCGTCGGGGGGTAAGAATATGTACTGCGCCCGAGAAAAACGAACGTGCTTGTCGACGGTCTTGGCCTTTAACGGTCCGTCGTTTGAGGTCCTGCGCAGAATTCCAGCTGGAGGGATCCGCGTGGTGCTGCGCTTCTTGCTGTCTGTTTCGATCGAATCGACAATGCACCTTGAAGGCGACGAGGAAGGGCAAGGTGACTCGCTCTGTGGGGGGGTGTTTCTGGCATCGTTGAAAATGCACAACGGGGGTGACGACCGTTTGGCGCGCTTTCTGGGTGGAAACCCGGATTCCTTAGGCTCCGGGGTCTCTGGACACCGTATCGCGAAGAAGAATCGCTGCTTGTTGTCAAGAGATGGCAGTAGAGAGTCATCGGAGCAGGTGGCCATACGGTCCATGGTCTCTAGATCGTTGCTAGTCATGATGATATTGTTGGGTATTCCGTCGGATGGGGCCGAAGAGGGTCGTGATGTAAAATGCAGAGAACGCTGGGGATAAGGATTGGGCTTTTTAGGTGAGGTTAACAATAAACGACATGAGTAGGAGGATGTATGGTCAGCTCGTCCGGGCAATGGAATTGGGACTGAGCGTTCGGAATGGATGGCGGGGAATGAGTTGAAGAAGCCGCAGAGATAAGCTGTCAAGTTGATCAACATTGTCAAATCGCAAGGGTGTTACGCAATTTCAAGGCAAGTACAGCTTTGAAAAAAGAAGTTGAATTGTTGATATGTCGCTCAAGGTAACTACGAAGGCCACGATATGGGTCAAAGTAAGCAGCAGCTCAAAGGTGGTACGTACACGGTAGTAGTTATTTTGTCTCTGCTTGTGTGCCCATGCAATATCTATGCAGGTACAGATGTATGCAGGTACCGTGACACGGCCCGCGCAACAACACTTGCTGCATGTCAAAGTATGTACATGAATGATTGTAGAGACACCCGGGTGGAGGCTAGTGTCTAGCTATGTATATCAGAGTTCGGCGGGAAACTTCTTTGCCTCTACAATATACCGTGATTTTATTCAAAGGAGTTTATTATTTGGCACCTTACGTTGAACGCTGAGATCTTTTGTTGCACCATGTTTCAAGCATGTATGTACATACATATGTCCGTCGCACCAGTCTGCCATATGATCCGATTTGATTCTTTCTTGTACGCCCATGACATGGGTCATTACACATCTATGGTCTCTAACGAAGTGATGTATCTGTATGTACATACGATTGCATACCTAACTTGAAATGTATGTCTACCCTGTGAATATTGCTGGTCGTATGTGGGGAGTCCTTATCCGCAACCAGGGCGGGTGCATTGAAGGGCGTGTCCCTCTAAAGCCATTTGCATACGTATTTACTCCATGGCTTCGAAGGACTCTGCTGAAAGTGTAGCTTTGAATCTACATGGGTACTTGATATCTCCGTGAAAATGGTAAGGTGGTGATCATGACAGACTGTAAGGTATTTATAGCATAGCTGTGTCGGAAAGAAGTAGAACAGTTGTGACTTTGTTGTTGGCGTGTATTTTATCAGGAACGGTGTAGGAGTTACACGAAGAGATCTCCATGTATGGACAAACAGTGCCACCAGTGAGTATATATCGGGCAGGGCAGAGGTTCACAGAAGAATACTTATCTAAGTATGAAACATCTTTACCGTTTGCAAGTCGTCACATATTCAGCATATAAGTCATAAAGGTTCCAAGATCTATTCTAAGATAGTTTAATATATATACTTGACAAAAATCAAATCTTCTCCATCCACATCCACTACATCATACTCCATCTCATTTTTCCTGTTCTTCACTGTTGGTTGTAGGTGAATAGGACAACGGTGACGGCGACAAGTTCACTTGGCTATTACCAATAGTTGGTTGACCAGATGATGGGGAGGAAGTTCCCGACGGGCCCGCCTCATTCACCTCGGCTTGCGGCTGCTCTCCCTTCTCAATGTGCGCATCATTAGCAACTGCTTTCTTCCGATTTTCTTCATCCACGTCAAGCCCGAATTCCTTGTTCAAGTACTGTTGAATCTTCGTCTTTTCATCAGCATCCCGGCATGGGCTCTTTTTAGCCCACTCATAAACGGCATTCTTAGCAACAACGGATTTCCAGTTGTAGTCTCCCATAGCCAGATGCTCTTCAGCCATCCTCATCCATATTTTCCAACTCTCAACCTTAGGTAGCAACATTGCTGCCCACTCAGTGGCGCGAGTAGCTCGAATTCCATACCAAACCACTCGTGTGTAACACTGTTCCTCTTCATCGTCAAGCCGGTTTCTCTCGTCGCCTTCAAGTAACTGATCGGCATCGTGAGACCGCGTCGCTGTGTCTTCCATACTGCCTTCTGTTGCTGCAGACAGTTGATTTAGCATGTCCTCTTCAAATTGACTGAATCCCAGATTCTGGGCCTTGTAGTATGGAATATTGTTAGGTCCAGAAGCTTCCGACTGCGGCGTGGCGGACTCATCTTCCCAGTAACGAAGTTTGCAGAGGAACTTGCTAGTTGGCTGGCCTTCCTTGAACGATTTGTTCTTCTCATTGAGATGTCCAAACTCGGGGCTGCTGGTTTGGCTTTGAAGAGCAGCGAAAAACAACTTTAACCGGTCACCAAGCAGCAGACGTTCGGGCCGCTCTTGCTCGATGATCTTGATTTTCTGTTCGACCTCCTCAAGTGTCATTTGACTGACCCGGCTTCCAGTCGAGTCTCCGTTGCTTTCTTCCCCACTATCGTTGGAATAGCCCTGCCGGTTTGATAACAATTCCCTCTTTCTCCTGTTGTATCTATTGAGTTGCTCGACCTCTTCCTTCGTTCTGGGCCGAGATTCCTTCTCGGGAAACAACAAATAGCCCAAGGCCTGCCATATCCTAGCCAAGTAACTTTTCGGGTAGTATAAAAGTGGCGATGGAACAGTATTTCCTGGACGCGTATAGTCATCATCTGCCCAGTGATAGACTTCGTAACGACTCAAGTCCCAAAACCTTTGGCGATCGACCATGCTGCAAATCCAATACAGAAAATTCAACAAGGTATACGATGCACCCACTGCAACCTTGACTTCCCAGAGACAGTTTCTCAGAAAAACAACCGATATCATGATGAGAACACTTGCACTTGCCATGAGGAATGAATATCGTCTCAAACTTTTCAGAGCATAGACGCATGAGTGTGACCCGGTAAATAGCTCACGTGTCACGGGCTCTTCGCACTTGACATACACGTAAGCGCCAGCACGTGTCATCAAAATCACGTCTCCAGGTGGGACCCTTTCGCTATACGGAACTGTAGTCAACCGTGGCTTCCACTGGCCGGCAACACCAATGCAGAACGACGCCGCCCCCACCACGAAGATGGCAACCACTCCCATGCCATCTTGGCGCAAGCCAGCCCAGACAAAGTTTCCCGCGGTGAGCAGACATGATGCCACAGCCAAAAGCACAAGAGGAGAGTCCCATCGAGGTGTCATATAATGAGCACTGACAT